>CAKAOI010041016.1:0-87513 GCA_916701655.1 Sebastiscus albofasciatus | reverse complement strand
GAGTTTACAGTAATAATAATCATATTCTTTCTTTGAATAGCACTTTTTAAAAACAGGTTTACAAAGTGCTTAACAATTAGGGTAAAAAGGTGATAAGTGGTCACATAGTAAGATAAATAAAATGTTATATAGGTAATGGATTGTCAGGCTGCAAAAGTTCAGCTATGTGTTCTGGGTAATGTAAATCAATTTCAAATTGATTTCAAAATAAACTGGGAGCCAACGTATTGATGCTAAAATGGGAGTAATGTGTGTGGACGATTTGGTGATTGTTAGCAGCAGAGTTTTGGACAAGTGGGAATTGTTTGCTTGCAATTGAAGACTGAGATAAGCCTGAAAAAAGTGCATTATAGTCATCTAATCGAGAGGTTACGAAGGCATTTGGGGGCTTTTTGCTGAGGTGAAAGGATGGCTCCAATTTTTGCAAAATGTCTGAGCTGCAGGAATCATGATTGGACCAGTTTTGTGATGTGACCATTAAAACATACAAAAATCAAATAAAATCAAAGTACAATTCTTGCACACATGGTTAGACTAGAATTACTGCCTTGCAGTTGTATGCCTCTGCCAACCAGTCAACTTGCAGTTTACACTTCAGTTTATCACTTCATAATTTTATCCTGTAAGACATTTGTCTGGGATTGCCATAATTAGCACATTAATTGTTGAATTATGGCCAAAAACGTGTTTGTGTTTGAAGAATTTGAATTTTTGAAGAAATTTGCTCAAGGCATTCCTGAGATATCATGAGATTGGATGGGTGTAAGGTCACAGTGACCTTGACATTTGACTTTTGACCACCAAAATCTGATCAGTTCATCCTTGAGTCCAAGTGGACGTTTGTGACAAATTTGGAGAGATTCTTTCCAGGTGTTCGGACGGACAACCTGAAAACATAATGCCTCCAGCCACAGCTGTCGCTGGTACAGAGGCATAGTAAAGAACCCAAGGATTTTGCAACTGTTTTGACAATGAGAGATGGAGTGATGACTAATGCCTTGGTTTTGACAACATTTAGCTGCAGACAGTTTTGGTCCATCCATTTCTTAATGTCATGAATATAGTCATGAGAATCAATAGTCTGTTAAGATCATTGGGATAAAAAGAAATGTACAACTGTGTATCATCTGCATAAAAATGGAAAGAGATATTCTGACGGCTAAGGGGTAACATATAAATGGAAAATAATTAGGGCTGTCAAAGGGAATGCGATAATAAAACTTTAATGCAAATTTGTTTTAAAGCCACTAATTTCTTTAACAAATTAACGCAATTTGCGATTTTTAGGCTGTAGCAGTCTCAAATTTAAAGCTCCATTGGTACCAACCATGTAATACGCGAAGGTGGCTAAATAACGCTTGTCGCGAAGGTGGCTAAATAACGCTCCAAACTTGAACGAGGAAAAACCGTCATGGCCATTTTCATATAGGTCCCTTGACCTCTCTAATCCAATCCAATCCAAACTAATTTATAAAGCACATTTAAAAACAACAAAAGTTGTCCAAAGTGCTGTACAGTTAAACTAAAAACCATAAAAACAACACAATAAAACACTAAGACCAATTTAAAACCAGCAGGACATTAAAATAATAGAAGCATTAAGACCAATAGGAAAGGAAAAAGGATTAAAAAAAAGGCAGCTCTCTCTTGCCAAGGAATAAAAGTACATTTTGAGGTGTGATTTGAAAACAAGCACTGTAGGGGACAGCTGAACATGTGGAGGCAGAGCGTCCCAGAGCTTTGGAGGCTCGGTCACCTCTGAGCTTTAACTTTGAAGGTATGACAGGTATGAGACAAACCATTTGAAAGCAGTACCAGGAACACCAATCCACAGCCTCAGTCTATAATCAAGTCAACTATTCAAGTCTTAAGTGAAGTTAAGGCATTAAAGAAGATATTATATAAGAGTTTAAGCACATTTATCAATTTAAAGTGATACCCACAACGTGACACTTTAGTGCAACATCTGACATCTCAGACTCAATGCTCATGCCAACTTGTGTATTGTTGGTCTAACAACGACAACTGATGTTAGTTTGGCAGGATGTCACTTGCAGGTGATACAAGGTTTTCATGGGACTTTGTTAGCATCAAGAGTTGTTGAGTCTGTCTCCCAGTTGCTCAGGAGTCATCAATCCACGAGAGCTGTATCTTGGACCCATGGTTAATCTCTCCACTATCCTGCTCTGTCAGGATAAGTAACAATACTAAGTCTTCATTTGCCTCCTCTTGCCGCTCGACTCCCTCATAAATAAACTAATTAACTCGGGCAGAGCTGGGTGTGTGTGAAGGAGACGTAAGCTGCCCTCACACACATCTTCACAGGGAAGCACACACCTGGACGTGCACGTGTACTCGGAGATATATATCCCGAACACACACATACGTTCACATATTCTTGCCCGCTCACTCCTCCTTTCCTTCCACTCTGTCAGGTTGTGCGGAGGTCCAGATGAATACAAATCAGCCCTCTCCTGTCTGTCTGGGTTTAGGGGATTGCAGCTCGGTAAATAACCAGAAACAATGTGCGAACAAATGGAAGAAGAGATATCACACCGAACCAGCAGATACGGGGATGAACAGTTGGGCAGCTCTCTCATGACACCATTAGTCATCAGTGGGAGGAAGATGTGTCGGAAATCCTACTTCAACCACAGGGACAGGGGCTTTATTTCAGGGATGATGATTCTTATCAAACATTTGTGGTTCTTACTGTATGAACTCACATGAATTCCCAAAGCCTGATGGCCCAGAGTTATTAGATAAATGAGAAAACATAATTTAAATGGGTTTAAAAGGGTCCAACAAGTGTCGTTTTTTTTGTGATGCTAGTGGCGTTGCTGAAGGGATGGCAATGTCAGCCCACCACTTTGATCCAGACTGAAATATCTCAGTAACTGTTGGATGGATTGTCATGAAATTTTGTACAGATATTCATGATTCCCAGAGAATGAATCACAAATACTTTGGTGATCCCCTGACTTTTTCTGTAGAGCCACCAGCTAGTCAAAATTTTAATTAATTCAGTGAAATATCGTGACATTTACTACATATATTGGTGCAAAATGTCTTACTCTGGTTCAGAGTGAAATGTCTCCACAACTATTGGTTGGATTGCCATGAAATTTGGCATATGTATTAATGCCTCCTACAGGATGAATTGTAATAACTTTGGTGAGTCCCTGACTTTTCATCTAATGCCATCATCAGGTCAAAAAATTAAATTCGTCCAGTATTTTTTGTTTATTATTAAACACCTGCAAAACCATCAGCCTCAGTTGAGCTTTGTATTCAGATGCTAATTAGCAAGCGTTAGTATGATAGCATGTTAAACTAAGATGTTGAACATGGTAAACATTATACCTTCTAAACATCAGCATGTTAGCTTTGTTATTGTGAGTATGTCAGGATGCTGACGTTAGCATTCAGCTCAAAGCACCGCTATGTCCAAGTACAGCCTCACAGAGGTTGTGGGTTGTATTATCACATTCTAATAAGTCACCCTTTAATTCAATAATTTAATAACGCTTTCTAGACCAGCAATAACAACAACTTGATTTGTCTTTTTAGCTCTTTGATTCATCAGGAAGATCACACCAATGACCTCTGACCTCTTGGAAAAGAGCTGTAAGGCATCCGAACCAAAATCCTTTTGTTTATTCATTTATTTATTCATACAGTAATTACTCATCCAGAAGGTCAGAGGTCAAACAGTCTGCCGGAGCAAAGAGAAAGACAAAGCAAGTGTCACTGTGGAGGAAGATAAACAGCAGCCGAAGGGATTTTTGGCAAGTTGTTCTTCTTAATTGCTTATAAAGCATTAGTGAAAAATTTATTAAGGATCCCCTCCACTAAAAAATGTGTTTTTTTTATGGTTATGTCCCCTATAATGTCTCACCTTGACTACGCTGACTTGTATCCGAGCAAAGTTTATCACTAGAGATGTCTGTGCACTTCTCTAAAATCTGAGATTTGAACGCTCCCCGGGCAAGCTAGACTTGGTACATCACAAATTCGTCATCCAATCGCTGTCTAATAGGCAAATGTTGACACACATCGACAAGGAAACAGTCCTTGATACAACACCGGCAAAGAAACCTGAAACCTTTGTTTTAGTGAAAGTTCTGACAGCAAACAGGATAGTGTAGGACTGCAACTAATGATTATTTTCATTGTTGATTAATCTGTTGATTATTTTCTCGATTAATTGATCAGTTGTTGGGTCTATAAAATGTCAGAAAATGGTGAAAAATGTCGATCAGTGTTCCCAAAGCCCAAGATGACATCCTCAAATGTCTTGTTTTATCCACAACTCAAAGATATTCAGTTTACTGTCATGGAGGAGTAAAGAAACCAGAAAAAAAGTGACATTTAAGAAGCTGGAATCAGAGAATTAGAACCTTTTTTCTTGAAAATATTATTCAAACTGATTATTTGATTATCAGAATAGTTGCCAATTAATTCAATAGTTGACAACTAATTGATTACTCGATTAATCGTTGCAGCTAGAGTGCAGTTTTGGGATGTAAACCAGACCCTGGAGCTTCCCTCCCAACTGTTAACCATTATTGTATGTTTCACAACCACCACAATCCAGTTTCATGTTAATAAGCTTACAAAGAACATAAGCAAATAAAAGATGCTAACTACACTTAACCACACTGTAAAAAACGACTGTGAAATCCACAGTACATTACTGTTTGTTGACAGTAAAGTACTGTATTCTAATTCACAATAAAATACTGCATATTCAATCGAAAATTACAGTAATCCAAGATTTACTGTGGAAATTACAGCTGCCAGTTAATTACTGTAATTGTTTTTACAGTAAGTTACTTGTCAATTGCTGCCAGTTAATTACTGTAATTTCTTTTTTGCAGTAACTTAGTTGTCAATAGCTGCCAGTTAATTACTGTAATTGTTTTTACAGTAAGTTACTTGTCAATTGCTGCCAGTTAATTACTGTGAATTTCACAGTAGGTTCGTTACAGTGATTTTGAAATGTCTGCGGGTCGCAGATTTTGGTGCAGAACATACTCCTCATCTGAGTCAAACATGTATGAATATTACCGATGTTTCCTCTGACAGAGACAATAGACCAGAGACCGAAACTATAGCTGCAGATCACGAGCTGCCGTCTCGATACGCACTGCTCAACCTATAGCGTGTGCAGTGGAGGTGGGCGGGACAAGGCCAGATCCAGAATTTCTCAATGAGAGGGAGAAAGAGTGGATGTGCTTCCAGCCCCTTTGAGAGTTTTGTTTTACTTTTTATGTGGGAAAAATAAACAAAATATTAATCATAGCAGAGTAATATTCTTAAATACTTCAAAACGTGTCTGGAGGAGAACTTTAACGATTAACTGCACCATTAGTTCCAAGTTATTAATCCTTTATAAAGAGGGATTTACTAGAAAGTGATACCAGTCATTGTGTGAACTTGAGCATCAATGAGGCAACACTTCTTAAATTTTGAAATCCTCAGTTTGCTCATCAACTTCATAGTGAACTACACAGTCTACCTGATAATTAGCTGGACTTTATTAGTGTATCTCATATCAGCATGACGCAGCAGTAAGTCCCTGATTGAGTCTCCTATATGGGGAGCAGATAATGACTGCAATGCTGTATATTCCCCCATGATACTGTTTTTACTTCCTCAGCAAATCGCTTCCTCTACATCTACCAAAGGCTCCAAAATAACCTCTCCTCCTCCTCCTCCTCCTCCTTCTCCTCCTCCTCTGGGAAACAGATATTATACAAAAAGCCAATCTATTGCAAAAAGCCCTGACAGAAATCTTATACATTATTTTTGGGGAGTGCAGAGAAAGAGTAAGAGAGGGGGAAAAGGTAATCCATTTTAATAGAGCTGTCGTCGTATTATTGGCAACTTTCTCGCGCACCTCTTTTGAGTTTCATATAAGACACTACATGCGGTAAGAGTGTGTGTGTCAGCACAATACTGTAAATAATAAAAGAGCCACAGTAGCGAAAGGAAACTGTAAGTCTTGAAAAAGCTTTGAGGGGAGAGAATATTTATTCACTTTAATGATCAAGCCCTTTATTGACTTTTTGGAAAATCCAATATTCAGCCTGCAAGCCAGTGAGAATCTTTCTCATCACACTGCAATTTCATGATGGTCTCTGGGACTATAAGCATTTATAACCTTCGAACAGGGCACATACAGACATCTCCACAGACCTAAATGTAGACGATGATGTACTGTATATGTACACACGTGCACACATAACTCACGTATAGCCTTTAAAGTGAATCATAGATCACAAAAAAATGTACGTCACGAGTCATCTGCACCTGATTACTTTCTGTCATCACATTTCCAGGGGTGGACAGCATACAGATGAGCGCGAATGCATGACGTTCACATACATATGGCTGTGTACATACGCACGTATGGAAACGTAAACCGTCTGTCACCTTTGTCTCTGGTCACACCTGGCTTTCTTTCTCTTGTTCCCAATGTCATATGCTGTTGGCCCTCATCACACTGCAGTAGCCAAGGATGAGACAAAACATGATTTTGTCTGGCAGCCAGTTTCTGGCACTGCATTGATACATGGTAATCCAGCTGTCAGCGGGGAGCTGGAGGGGGAAAAGCTGCAATATAGGGAAGAGAGGAGGAACACAAAGAGAGAAACAAAGACAGGAGGATGGAGAAAGCGAAAGAAATAAGTGGAAAAACAGGTAACACAAATACAATATAGGGGAGATGGTTTGTAGTTTTGCAAAATTACAGCAGACATGTGGAGCACCATCAATGGATCCAGTGGAGAGCTGGCAGTGCAGAAATAACAACCTGCTAGTAAAAGAGACGTACCTTAAAATGATGGCTGTAATAAGGGTAGATTGGTTTATTGATGTTAAAGCGGCTATAATCAATATTTTCCCATTAATGGATCACGTGTTGACTTGTACAATATGTGAAAGGGGTTGCTCGTAGTGGTGAGCCAACATCTGCTTCTCTGCTGTTCCGTGTTTCTTCAGCTTACTATTTTAATTCAATCCAACCGCTCTCATCAGCACTGTTTTCGACCTCAGCAGGCAGCTGCTTTCGACAAAAAAAGCTTTGATAAACCGACTGAACCCTAGCAATGACTATGACCAAATGGCGTACAGACAAAATTAGCAACTATCTGGTGAACAAAGTGGAGCATTCTGCAGCTAAAGAGACAGATATTTCCCTCAGGAGTTGGTGGAGACCAAAAATGGAGATAAAAGAAGAGTGATTACTGCTGGATACATAAACAGGCAACTGTTTGCTAACAGGTCCACCAACTTAAAGTCAAGTGTGTATGATTTCGGAGGATTTCGGAGGAAATGGAATATAATATTCGCAACTATGTTTTCATTAGTGTATAATCACCTAAAACTAAGAATCGTTGTGTTTTCGTTAGCTTAGAATGAGCCCTTCATATCTACATAGGGAGCAGGTCCTCTTCACAGAGTCCGCCATGTTTATACAGTAGCCCAGAACGGACAAACCAAACACCGGCTCTAGAGAGAGTCCTTCGCATTTTTACATTACCTGAAGGACACCATAGTTCTCCGACACGCTTGTGAAACTGCAGTAACATGAGCCGCAGAGTGCAAAACCGTGGTACCACCAACTGGCGTCTGACTTCTGTTGTTACTAAAGTAGTGTTATTATGGTAAGGATGACATCCAAGCAAGGTGAACAGTGTTAATACGGTTTTGCACTCTGCAGCTCACGTTACCGCAGTCTTGAAAGGGAGGAGTGAGTGGAGGGGTACTCTGTTGGTTGCAATCTGCAACCACACCGCTAGATGCAGCCAAATCCTACACACTGTACCTTTAAAAAGGCCTGTTGTGTTTAGCTTGTTTCTGCTGCCCCCAAGTGGCCAAATAAATCTGTCATTGCAGCCTTGAACTGAGAGGTCTGATATTTTTAGTTCAACATGACCCAATAAGCTACAAATTGGAGCTCGGAAAAGTAATTAGCTCAGACAACATGTGCTTATAGCTAACTAATTTTGTAATCAGTGCTATTGTTAGCATGCAAATGCTAACTGCTGGTGAAATAATTTTCCACTAGACAAGTTATCTGATGTGCAAATCATCTGTTTATGTAGATTTGCTGTCCATATACTTTTAGCTAACCTATCAAAATGTTGTAAGAAATAGACAGTTCCCAGCTAAACTCATTATTAACTGTGTATTTGGTGTTGAGACAGCAAAGTTTGATGTGTAGAAGTGCAGTCAGCTGGTTACTGCCGTCGCTCCTCGCTGACATTCAGGCCTGGAAGAGCTGACTTCCATGCTGGTAATTCTCTTGCTCATAGACACGACAGAACATGATCCTGGAACCCAACACTTGATTATCAGCTGAGCAGGCAAGATAAATTCATCACCGTCTCCTGACCATCAGCAGCACTGAACGATTGCCAGCAAAGCATTCGTGTGCAGATAAATTTGAGATATTTCATTAATGTCACTTGGAATATGTTCAGCTCCTGTGTTCACCAACCCCCGGTTATAATACCAATCACACAGCGGTGCATAAATACACTAAATTATCCTGCTATGATAGTGAGCGAAGCTATCAGGAGACAAGCTGTCTGCACTGATGACATATCTCCACTCTCAGTATTGATGATGTATTGATTTTGCAGTTAGATGTTGAGGTTGATTTGATGGCAAATGTCCAGTGAAAGCTTCCAATAAAGATTCTTCTTGAGCAAATTTGATATTTTCCCAATCCAAAACTCACGTCTTAACCACAAAAGGCTATCAAGCCTTTCAAAAAAAGTGTAGAAATGGGCAAAGCACATGCTTAATTATATGCAATGTGGTTAGCAGGCCTATATAATACACCTCGTGTGAATTAATGATTCCTAGAGGAGCGATCTCATCAGGCCCTGCACTCAAGTTGGACATTGCTTTTATAAGTGGTTCTAACACGTTGCAACCAATTCTTGTATTGGCATTTGTAATGGCTATATCTCTTTGTTAAAGGGGACCTATTATGCTTTTGTGCTTTTTCCCTTTTTTTAGTGTGTTATATCGGGTTTTTTTGTGCATGTAAAAGGTCTGCAAAGTTACAAAGCCCAAAGTTCACACAAAAGGGAGTTATTCTCCCCCACAGAAACACTGCTCCTGAACTGCCTGAAACGCCTTCCTTGACCTTTTCTTCCGTAATGTGGTGATGTCACCAGGTAACACATTTGCATAATACCTGCCTAGAGGCTAGTTTGGCATGCCTTCAAACAAAGCTAGTTAGAGTGGAGCAGGAGTAGAGTCTGAAGAGTTTGGGTCAGTTGACCAATCACAGCAGGCTGGGCTTTTCAAGAGGGGGGTGTAGAAGCTCAAACAGAGCGTTTCAGACAGAGGGTGAAAAGAGGTGCTGAGGAACAGCCGGTATCAGAAAAATAAAGCGCCTTTGAACATTAAAGCATGTAAACATGTTCTGGTAGAAATCCAAAATACAAGTATGCACCTGAAAATAAGCACAATAGTTCCTCTTTAAAGCCTATACACTTTGCCTCACCACTTCTTACTGCAATTCTCAATTTATGACTCAATTGTTGTTTATCTCTGATTTCGTATTAGATCCAAATCTAGTTTTCCCATGTTAACATCACTTACAATACTATATTGGATATGGTGTTGCTGTCCTGTTAAAACCATGTATCTATCTGTATGTATGACAATGCATGTTTCATACAATCCAGTGGGTTTTTAGATGTTTTATTTAGTTTAAAAAGTAGGAGAGTTTTCTTAATCAATAAAGGAACACTTAGAGTAACCAAATTTGGACATCTGTAGTTTTCACTGGACAGCGACGATGTTGATACGTGATCTGTTAATCGGCTGGTTTGATCAATTATGTGATTATTTAGCGGATTTGATGCCCACAAATTGTGTTACAGGGCAAGTGCTTGACCTGTTGGATATATAAACGGGTAAAATGGGCAACTACAGGCTCAGTGATGATGTGGAATGGTTATCGGGGTTAGATAGCATGGACCTATTCAGGAGCCTATATACTGGAGGTGGAATGGAGTTACTCCTGTTGAGGGGTGGTCTGCAGACACCATGCCGCTCAGTTTCAGTGTAAATGACACATTTGCGTCAGAATGTATTCTGAAATATCAAAAGATTATTATAACATGAAAAACAACAGGTTTTTTTTTGTAATTCGTTCTGGTTGTTGTGTTAAACAAAAAGGAAAGGGGAAAAACTCTGAAGTTAAATCCTGTCAATGTATTTCAGATTGTAAGATGTTTACTCAGAGGATAAAACTCAGTCTGCATGACATGGCTGTACAGATTTGAAAGTTTTCTGTTTACTCTGTTTTTCCTTGCTGTAGTAGCGGAGCACAGTTGGCATACACAAACACACTTAGCAGCACTTAACTCCCCACGGATACATATTGAGCCGCACCAAAACAAGTAGTGGTGGTGGTGGTGAAAATCCTGAGGCAGTACCAAACAAACAAGAGCAGTAACGTCTCCGGCATGTTGAACAGGCTGCAGGTCTGTATGCTCGGCTCGGATCGATACGGGTCAGGTCAAAGCAATAATGACAACTAATATTTGGAGCGCCGTCTGCTCTATAGACAGCATAACTCCATGTCCAGAATTAGTGTGGCAGCATGAAGCATTAACGGCAGTGTTATGGAGCCCTGAGGAGGGCACTGTGGAGACGTGGACAGAAAGTCTGGATTTAAAGGATACAGTTCAGTTGATCAGACTGAAGCTCTGCTCTAATGGGGGCCATGGGATTGACTTATTATGCATCTTGATAACTTCTTCTGGCTCAAGGGATGCAAAATGAACATTGTACATGGGCAATAAATACACACAAAGGATGGATATTATTTTTTAAAGAAAAGTACATGGATTTCCCAGCAATACAAATTTCTGCTGCGTATACTTGAATAGAGAGGGTATAAAGTGGATGGACACCTCAATACAAGCTGCTTAAAAAACTCATTTATTTTTCTTCTTTCAATGGAAATTCACATAGTGGCATTGTCTACTAATAAAGAAGGCAAGAGGTGTGTATTATAAATCGATGTTAACACTCTGTTTGTTTGTTTGTTTGTGTGTGTGTGAATGAGTAATAGAAGCTGATTGGATAGAAAACGAATCAATGCATGGAGTGGAAGGGCAGATGAGGAGCAGATACTCATTTCTGAAGGCGTTACACATCATGTAATATACAATATTGATGCTTTTTTTGTAAACCATGTCAATCATGTACAGCGCCATCACGGAATCCAATGACTACACTGTGCAAAAAATAACTAGCTCCAAGAAAAATACGTTAAACATTATTTCTGTAGTGAGATCTGTTCAGTATTGTAACCCTCAATAGTCTGATTAGGTCGATTTTTCCCCCAAAATGCAGTTTAACATGACACAAAATGGTCTTGTCTTTTGTCTGTGCTTCATATTATGGTAATAATATTTACATGTGGGTATTTTTTGTGGATTTTATTTGGATTTTTGGATATATTTGGGGGAAGGGAAGCAGTGTGTGTTAATAGCATGTAGAAAACACACCGTGTGTGTGTGTTTGAAGGAGAGACAGATGCTGCATGGATGGACAATAATCAATAGATGGAGTGCACAGCAGATGAATAGAGCAGATACTCATTTTTGAGGTAAACAGCCACTCGATTATTGTGACCAATTGAGTGTGTGATTGATTATTAAGCATACTCAGAGGAGACTATAGAGCCACAGTGAGAATATACCGTTCCTGCCGTTGGTCCAGAGGCAATGTTTGTCACGGTTGTAGAAAATTAATATTTTCTACTGTGTGATCCTATTCATATTGTGGAGCTGGAGCTCACAGTTGTTTAAGCACTGCTTAAAGTGTTTCCCTTTGACTCGTGAAAGATAGAGTTTACTTAGCTGCCATCATATATTGTAAGGTTAGTTAAAGCTGCTGTAATCACTATACTTGCAGCAGGCAGCTATTTTCATTGAAAAAGCTCAAAAAACATACTGTGTGCTACCTGCTCAGCACCAAGCAAGAGAGACACACATTTAGTTTGCCAGAAAAATATCTAGTATGTATAGTATACCAGGATGTCCTACTGCATCCGGTTGCATTTTGCAGTATGCAAGCCAGCATGCTTTTCTGGTTATTCTGACCCACAATCCTCTGCACAGCGGATATATGAGCACAAGGGTCAACACGCAATGTTATGACAAAGTAGTATGCCCCAATTGTATGCATACTGTATGCAACAGTATACTTTGTATAGTATGATTTGGAATGCACCCACAGTTAGCGACTAGTTGATGAACATCATGGCGGAGCATTCAGCAACTAAAGAGCTATATATTCTGCGAAGGAGTTGGTGGAGACCAAAACGGAGCTAAAAGGAGAGAGAATGTAGACTTTGATTCATTGGGTGGCCAGAACCACAACTACAAATGAATGCTATGTTGCTCCGTAAGCTAGGTGTGTACAAGGCAATGTTTGTTGTCAGCAAATCACAATCGGTTAGTTTCTTTGTGTAATTTTGTGACTCGTATTCACCAAAGTCACACAATAGCACAAACAAACTAACCGATTGAGGCAACGGTAAACCAGCAACCCCCGTGTTCTCTGAGGTAAAATTACAGTTTTTTTCAATGGAGTCTGGTGGCTTTGGTGAGAGCATAGATGGATACAACGACTTGAGTTCTCCGTCAGAAAGGGCTGTCTGACAACAATGTAAACCGATGGAAATATTCTAAATGTAGCATACACTTAAACTGATATTGACTTTTTTAGGTGAGCCTTTCTTTTAGGTGGCTAAAATATGTTTTGCTGCCGGCCCCGTCCACAGCAGTACATTGCTTTGGTTCAGTGTGGTAACTCCTGTCTGTTTCTCCAAACTAAGGGCGTGCTGACCGCCATGCTGTAGGTAATACACTGACTATGGATAAGTACCTCATAAAACCTCACTCTAAAACACTGAAATTGTCCCTTTAAGGCAGGTTTAACATATCTCAAATGTCTGCTTATGAGGTATCATTTTATCCCATATTTAAAGCTGTACTAAATTAAATAAATGCCATATTTTATTTAGCTACTCGAAAAAGAAACTTATTCTTAAACAGTAAAGAACACAGATTATTTGAGTTGTTGATTGTTTTATGTCCAAATTTGTAACTAATTATGTACCACATATAATCACACAAGCAGCGATGTAAGTTGAAATGAGTTTTTGTGTCGCAAGTTAACAAAATGAGCTTACTTTACAGCCACCCAGTATCCAGTGTGACTGTAATCTTATATAGAGAGTGGTTTAGTACATTGTATGCTGAAAGGAATTACTGCCAGCATAGAATTGCTGAAGCCTGGATCTAATACAGTACATAGCGCAGTCATATTTATAAAGCTGAAAAGCATAAAATAGTCCTTGAGACTGTAATGTAAGGTAAGTGCGGAGATAGGTCTGGCTATGTGAGACTACAAAGTATGTAACGGGATCTTGAAATGATGCTGAGCAAGAGAAATATCGATTACCAGCGAGGGAACATACGATGGAGAAAATGTAATATGATTACAGTGTATACGGGGATGTCAGAATAGTGAGACATAACGTAAAATAAATAGCAACCAATTCCAGCCCTCCAGCCTTGATTCTTGTGCCATTTAGTGTAGTGAGTGATGCCTCTTTAAGTACACAGAAGAAAAGGTGAGTTCTTTATGGATTGGACCTCAGTAGACAGCAAATCATTGCACACAACAGCGGGCATCTTTATCTGCAGAGATGCTTTTGAAGGACTGCATTTCATAGGTTTTATACTCAAAGAGGAGTTGAAATTGGTGTTTAAATTGGCCGTGAGGGCATTAAAATAGGTCAGTGTATACCTCTCCTGTTATTTCTAAAGGCAATCTTCATTTTTGAAAGTCTTGGTGGAACTGGAGGACATGAAAGTAACTCATTAAAGAAGCAGCTTTTTCACTACATTCATGGTATATCAGGAGTCTCTTTCAGGATGAACATCTAACTAGATATCTTTCCAGGGAAGTGCCGTACTGCAGGAACGACGACTGCAACAAAGACAGGAATACTTGAGATAAAAAACAGGACCTGGAAATGGAGAATTTTGAACAAGAAACAGGGACAGTCTGCGGTTCTTGCACCACAGATCCTGTCCTGGCTGGCGTCAGTATTCTGGCCTAATATTAGAACAAAACGAACACTTTTCCTTTTGAGCATTTGATCTGCCGAATCCTCAAAAGGGAGTCTGTCATTTTTCATCCAGATATGAATCCTGCATGATAACTAGAATATTCTTTCAGTACCGCAGCTTACAACAACGCCATGTTCACACAGTGACATAAAAAAACCCACAAGTAGAGATGTGAGAACAGATAAGGCTCACACAGGTACGCACAGTACACACTCAGGCACAGACAGATCCGTGCGTGTATGCACATGTGCATGCACCAGGTATTTTGAGGCAACGTCTTTGTTTTTAGAAGTTTACACGTAAAAAGCTGGCACAATTGCCTGGGGGTTTGGAATCAGAGCAGCGCCTACGATTGATTCTGATGTTTGTCCACTCGCTCTGCATCTAAACGAGGACAGGAAACACATGTGAATACTGACAATGCAACCAAGACTGTCTCAGCACGTGTTCTTCTGGCTACTCAGCCTGGACTTATTGGATGATGTACCATACTAACATTAGCCTAACATTATGGGTATGTGTCTGTTTAAGCCATAGAAGTGGACGTAGTCACCGTGACGTCACCCACTGGTTTGTGGACTGCCGTTTTGAAGCCCCGAGTCCAGCATTTTGTCCGTTGCAATTTTGTTTTTTGACATTCGTCATCTTGGTTTTTGAAAGCCGCCATCTCGGTTTTTGGCCATCGCCATCTCGGCTTTTGGCCATCACCATCTTGGTTTTTGACCGTCGCCATCTTAGTTTTTGGCCATCGCCATCTTGTTTTTTGACCGTTTCCATCTTAGTTTTTGGCCGTTGCCATCTTGGTTTTTGACCATTGCCATCTTGGTTTTTGACCGTTGCCATCTTAGATTTAGGCCGTCGCCATCTTGGTTTTTTGCAACCAGAGTTGACTCGAGAGGGTGGAGCTAAGTACAACCAAACACTGAATACGATATTTTTAGGCGACCTACATGTAACTCTCATGAACTGAAAGCACACTGTGAAAGGGTTAAAGCTGTAAGATGAAAATACTCCCAGACTGGACAATGCTGTAGTAGCAACCTGTCAATCACAAGGTAGCCACTCCCTAAAGCATACCCTGCTATATGGTCTTTTTGACTCTAAATGGGACCATAATTTACTAAATGAACATCATTCTGTATTGAAGAAGACTTGAAACTAGCGAATGAGAACATAAACTCATGTTTACAATATTTACTGAGGTAATAAATCAAGTGAGAAGTAGGGTCATTTTCTCATAGACTTCTATACAATCAGACTTGTTTTTGCAACCAGAGGAGGCGCCCCCTGCTGGCTATTAGAGAGAATGCAAGTTTAAGGCACTTCAGCATTGGCTTCACTTTTCAGACCCAGAGGTTGCCCACTGGTTTAAGTGCACATGCATGAGTAAGAGTGAAAATCACTGGTTCAGTTTTACAAATATGATTGGGGTAACACATCAGAGCTGCTTCTGCCAGCCTTGTTTTTGTCTCTCTTACTGGTTCTGGCAGTGTGCTGACTCATGCCTCCTACATGCTGGATACTCTGTCTGACCAATGTGGCACTGTAAAATACAAATTCACCCCGTGGAACCTCACAGTAAAGCAGTTCAAGAAAATGAAAACAAAGGGGGCAAAAATTGACAAAACCCGTTCCTATGGGGAGTCTGAACTCAAGATGTTGTTCTTTAAACACTCTGTGAAAGGTTACATATCCAACCTGCACACGTGGGCGTGACATTTTGATTTACATCCCTTTGCAAGCTGTGTGGGGAGTTTGTTTCCAAAGTGATGTGTCTTTGACGCTTTAGTTCATCTGTTGTGTGCTTCTGATAAAGAAAACTCACCTTTTTTCCCCTCCACCTGCTGCTTTTTATACCCTCCAGAAGAAATATATGGATACCCATACCACTGTTGAGCCATATAAGGAGAGAATGAAACAATGTACTCAAAAGAAAAAAAAAATAAACAAAATGTACCCAGCAGAAGTTGAACATTTCAGGAAAGTCACAAAACGATAAAACAGCACAGTGTCTGAGTTGCTGGTGGGTACATTTTCATTACAGCAGGGGAACATTGCCAGTGCCAACGGCCCTTTCATTTAAAGATAGAAACCATCAGGGATCTAACAGATGTCAGAATTTTGACAGGGAACTCAGAGCTTCTGTTGAACATCCCATCGTCTGCAAAACAATAAAATAAGAAGTACAGATTTGGCACAGTCCCACGGAGCATTCGCAGTTTTGCATCGAGCCAGCCACATCCCATGTCAGACATTGTGATCATCAAGTCCGACGATTAAGTTCCTCCTTTTGTGAGATCACATACGCAGCGTTGCTCGCGCTGTAGAGAAGTCCCTTTTCATGCATATTTATATACACATGTCATGTTCTGATTGTGTGAGCGTTCAATTTGCATATGCCTCGCACATTGTCACTCTCTGTCTACCTGTTCGTCAGCTGCAAATCCTCATGATTACACGTTTATTTGCATCCGACCTGCTAGTGAGGTGAATATGGTTCCCTCTAATTGCCTGCACTCATGTAGCTGCATGCCTCCCCTGTAGACCTATTATAGGGTGAACACATTTTGTACACTTAATCACACACATCATGTATCCATTCAGATGGTACAAAAAAAGAGAACACTTTAGCCAAGTGCTGTCCGTGCCAAACTGTGCTTTCATTTCCCATTCTCAGCAGGTGGTTTCTGAGCCCTAACCATGCCGTATACAGTGCTGTTTATATGTGTGATGGTGCCTGGCTGCCCACGACTGAGCTGTAATGACATCGCGGTCAACTGGCCCAAGCGTGTGTGGCCATGCAGGGGACAGGACGCAAGAGACGGTGACATTTAAAAGACACTTTGTTGAGCATTCAGCAATGTTGGTGGGTCATCCGTAACATCAGAGCTGCTGTTTTTGTTTCATTCATCTCACAGATAGCAGCCTCAACTCCCCTTGGTTGAGCTTTTTCACAGCTGCAGTGAAAGTCCATTACTCCCTCGCAATGTTAATCTCAACACTTCCTGCTGCTGTTTAACAGTAAAAGCCTTCCAGCGGTGCAGTATAGCTCAGCACAGGTATCCAGCCCAAGGGAAATATATAGTCTTTTTATCTATTATTTCTTTCACTGTTATGTAGGTTAACGTCTCAGTATGTCCTGCTGCCTGATAATATCTTCTATATAGCTTTTGCATATTTCTATACACAGTTTCTTCCTTAATATGTTGTGTCGGGATTGTTGCTTGAGTATTTTTTATAACCTTCATTTAGTGTATTATTAATATTCCGTTTTCTTTGATGTACGCCATTACTCGCTGCTGCAATGTACCAGGGATTCATGTTGTTTCATTGCATCAGAAGCGCATCAGAAGTAATCAAAGAGTGAATAGTGAAAGATATGGAACATGGGTAGGTTTTTTTTCTCTGAAAATGAAAAGAACATTATAAGAGGAATACTGCAATTTTTCATCGCTATGATTAAAGATTTAGAGAAATAGAACATGAACTTCAATTGTAGGTACGGCAGCAGTGCTCACTCTCCAGCTGCCAATTTTGTAAATTTCCTCTGCCTGTGATGATCCAAAGACAGACATGTCAGTGTCTTAAGTTGAATTGATTGGCCCTGACTTTGTGTCTCAGAACTACGGCAAAAATAGATTTTTAGTGGATGCTTTGCAAGTGATTTGGTGAGACTTAATGCTTTCATGTACCCACCTGTTGTCGACTACTTTTCAATACCATAATTAGGCACTAATTAGGCAAATTGTTCAGAGTGCATCGCTAGACTAAGTTGTTGTAAAAACAATAAAATCACCAAACACAGCTGCTAGCTTATCTATTTACATCTTTTTTTTCCGGAAATTGCTGGAGATGTAGGTGACATTTCTGAAAGAGAAAACTATGTAAAACTGCAAAAAGTGCTAGTTGGCATTATGAGTGTGTGTGATAGGCTATAAGCAGATGCCATTATTTGTGTGGCAGTGACCTATTTTCAAAATGAAAGCTCACAATAGCACAGAACCTAGAAATTGATTAGCCAGTTTGCTCAAAGATGATTGGACACCCTTGTGCTCCCCAATTTTTTGCAATTTTCTCTCAGGAAAATGGTAACCCTTATCAAAAAGAAGTTTATTCAAGTGTGCTATTAGTATACTTCTTTTAAACTTGAAATAATAGAGTATACTTTCAGTTTACTTTTTATTTACTTATCAGAGATATACAGTTATTAACTAAAGTATACTTAAGTAAACTTGGCTCATACTTGTACTATCTTATGATCAAGATATACTTAAGAAAATTATAAATTAGTATACAAAATCTATTTCATTAGTAGTTTACTGAATATACTTTAAAGTGCACTTTCATAAACTATAAAGTGGGCTACAAGTTTATAGAAGTATACTTGCAGTATAAAAACTATTAAACTAGTAGTTTACTGAGAGTATACTTTAAAGTGCTCTTTAAAGTATACGTCACCGGAGCGCAGCCAATAGGAACGCTCTCTCAATAAAATGGCCTGTGATTGGTCAAAGTCTCCCGTCATGGGCTAGATGTTTTAAAGCCTGAAAACAGAGCCATGAGGAGGTGCAGAAGTCTAGTTTTCTCTCAGAACACTTGAATTACAACATGCTGAAAGGTTATTATGGAATTTTTGCCCAATGATGTCAAAATTATACTGCCTACTGCCACAGCCTACAGGCCAAGCATGTATCGACTGTACACGACTTCCCACGTGCCTCCCAAATACGAGCTCACGAGTTTCATTTGAAGGCACCATTACTTTTGGGGGAGCTGTGACGTCATCCATCTTTATACAGTCCGAGGAGAAGCCAGGTGATGTATTGTGGATGGACAGGAGTCTGGAGAAGAAACTGTGAAGAGAAGTTTGAAAGGAGGTGGACTATAAAGTGTAAAAAAGTTAATTTACATGACGAGTATTTCACTCAGCAAACGCTACAAAACTACCATGACAGCAACAAGTGTAGAAGTGACAGGACGTGGCTTTATTGACCACTTCGCCTCCATGAATGGAAGGAGAGAGAGGACGTTAGCTTCAAAGGTAAGTCTGTTTCTGTCTGTTTCTGTGTCTCTAAGCTGTTAAAACCCCGCTGTGGGTGTGTTGTTGACATGTTGAAGCTATACAACAACAACTATACAAGCAAAAGTTGGAAATTTCCCATATTTTGTATTCATTAGTAGTTAATTTACCTGTTGACTGTGTAATTTGTGAATGTTTGCCTGGTAGTTTATTGTCAGTAGTGTGTTTTAGCCCAGTTCTGTTTGTGCTACATAATGAGTAATTAGCTTTAATACTGTTGTTCTTGTGGACTATTTTTGTATGTTCAGCATATTAGTAAAAGCAGTGTAAGTCATGTATTTGATGCATGCATTGGTACTTATTCATGTGACCATAAACTTTAAAATCTGTTGATGAATAGTGTGACTTTTCAGCATTCAATACCCATGTGTACATGCAGCTTTATGGGTATGTTTATTTATGTTGCACAAATTAAGACTACACAAACATAGCAACAAAAAGAACAAATCAATAATATACAGTGCAGGAAGAGATAAGATTAATATACAGAAATAATATGACTACATAATAGTGATGACAAACAATTTGAACAAGATGTATACTGTATATATAATACCTACAATAACAACAACACAATATATCAAAAAAGATAAGAAGTGTGCATGAAGGTGCAGGGTGTATAAGCTTTGTAGGTCTGTATGTGTGAAGATAAGAGGCATGAATTGTATCATGTAGTCATGCATGTTTGATTTGTGTGGTATTTCTAATTAAATTGACGTCAAATCTGTTGTCTATATGTTATTCAGTGGTTAACTAAGTGAATGTTATGTGATTTGTTGTAATACACCACAATGGTGCAGTGCTACAAACCTAACTTTGTTAACTCTGCTGGTGAAATGACAGTGTGTCCTACTTTACAGTATACCTTGTGTTTTTTTAGATGACCTATCAGACTGGGCTGTCTCACAATCTTGTCCTGTGCTACATCACAGCTAAAACGCTCGCTGTAGGTTCACAGTTAACTGGCACCCCTAAAACACCAGCTGGTCCCACTCTGGCCCATGTAGTTTAAAGGGGACATATCACGCTCATTTTCAGGTTCATACTTGTATTTTAAGTTTCTACTAGAACGTGTTTACATGCTTTAATGTTAAAAAAACGCATTATTTT
Source organism: Sebastiscus albofasciatus (assembly GCA_916701655.1). Taxonomy (NCBI): domain Eukaryota; kingdom Metazoa; phylum Chordata; class Actinopteri; order Perciformes; family Sebastidae; genus Sebastiscus; species Sebastiscus albofasciatus. Next base: position 67,140 of record CAKAOI010041016.1, on the reverse strand, counting down.
TCCCATATTGTCTGTCTGAATATACCTGTATTCACCCTCTGTCTGAAACGCTCTGTTTCAGTGCCTGTCTCTTTAAGCCCTCCTCCTGAAAAGCCCAGTTTGCTCTGATTGGCTTGTTAGAAAAATATGGTGCACCTTTGCAAAGGTAGCTGTCAAGCTGTGGGTGATATGTTGGGTTCGCTTGAGATGAGCCAGGACTGCGCAGAATCGATCACAGGCACACAATGCATGCTGGTTAGATTTGTATCCGACTTGCTCTGACGTCATGCATACGTGGGCAACGATAACCTCACAAGACTGAGGCGGCCTCAGTTTTTAGAGCCAGGCGCCGCAGTTGCTCTCCACCTACTGCAAGACCCAGGGCATGACGGGAAACACTGGCTGTCGCCTGATCAAAGAGCTGATTGGTTCTTAGTTTTGACAACAAACACCACGTGTTGTAGAAAGTCCTAACTTTCTGTGTAAGTGTAATATTTAACGCAGAATATTCGTCTCATGTTGTGCAATGACGGTTTAATCTGTCAACAAACTCATCTGGTGTGGTTGATAATAATAATAATAATTATATAGCACTTATCGAAAGGAGCAGTAATTACAAATTAAGGCAGACTTAAAAAGAATAAAGGATATAATACAAAACCAGATTCACACAGATTTCCACAGCCTTTCTTGTGGAAAATTATTTCATCACTTTAATATATTACAGATAAAGGGTGGGTGATATTGATATCATTTTCTATGACGATATATGTAATTTTTAGGGCTGTCAAAGTGAAAGCGATAGTAACGCATTAACACAAATTTGTTTGAACGCCACTAATTTCTTTAACACATTAACGCAACTTGCGATTTTTAGGTTGTAGTGGGCTCAGTTTTAAAGCTAGAGTGAGGACAGTGATATCATGTGAAACTAGAAAAAACAAAATCCATTGGTACCAACCATGTCATACTAGCTTGTTGGGAAGGAGGCTAAATAATGCTATGAATTTACGCTACATTTTGGCTTGGAAAAACTGGCATTTTTCAAAGGGATCCCTTGACCTCTGACCTCAAGATATGTGAATGAAAATGGGTTCTATGAGTATCCACGAGTCTCCCCTTTACAGACATGCTCACTTTATGATAATCAGGCTATAGTCAAATCAACACACTGACAGCTGTTGTTGACTGTTGGGCTGCAGTTTGCCATGATATGATTTGAGCATATTGTTTTATGCTAAATGCAGTACCTGTGAGGGTTTCTGGACAATATTTGTCATTGTTTTGTGTTATTAATTGATTTCCAATAATAAATATATACATACATTTGCATAAAGCAGCATATTTGTCCACTCCCATGTTGATAAAAGTATTAAATACTTGACAAACCTCCCTTTAAGGTACATTTTGAACAGATACAAAATGTGTGACCAATTTGCGATTAATCGCGATTAACTATTTTAATCGATTGACAGGCTAGTAATTTTAGAATTTCATAGTAAATGATACTGTAACATTTTTGGAAATCACAGTTGGGAAGCGATTCTTTTGAAGCCAACAGCATCATCAGCACACAGTTGTGTCCAGTTACTGACAACACAGGGATGGGTGGCTCCATAGTGTTGCTCAGTATAGCACAGATTAGCGGTTCATGTTCCCTTGACTAAATGTCTGGAGTTAACGAGTCGTGTAGATTTGCACTGTGCAGTCATCCAGCGCGTCACTGTGGTTGTTTCTGTCGTTAACATCTGATCGCTTGAAAAAAAAAAACCCTTATCAGTTTGCAACACCTGCCTTTGTGACATTAATTGACATTTCTAATGTTCTGTTAAATTAATGAAGCTGACCTTTTGTGACATCATACGTATATTTATGAACAGAACATAATTTATAACACTCTGAAAGTTTTAGCTGACCAAAATAGCCTTTTAATCTTATTGAGTGAAAATGAAAAAGGAAAAAAAAAAATCCTCTTTTATAGAAAAAAAAAGGAAAAAAAATCTTCTGTCTGTCTCCTGTAAATATAGACACTATAATGAAAAGATGAGTGCCGTATGCCGTTTTCTCTATGATGGCTATGCAGAGTTGGATTCTTCAAAACGGTCAAGAGGTGTCAGAGCACATACTATCTATGGCTGTTTAATTCCTTCTGAAGCAGCTTCCTCGAATTGTCTACTTCCAGTGTAACGCAAGCTAATCCTTACACGCTTGTCAAGTCCCCACATTGTAAAGCTGTGTCTTTTGCTTGGAAAGCTGCCGCATTAATTCAGTCTCACCTTATTCTGTGAATAGGAAGGCATTAAAAGTCTCCCAAGTCCCTCATCCTTTTGTGCCACTCTCCAATGGCAATACCCAAAGTATGAATAGAAATGTTATTTCGGTAATTTGCCAAGAGTCACATTTAAAGAAGAGGCTCGATAAAACACCCTGCTCTTGAAGAAATCCTGAAGAACAAGATGATTACATATTCTCATGTGTGCACTGGCTGTTCTTGTCAACTGATTAGATAGTTTAGGCAACAGCAGACTCATTTTATGAGGCACAAAAGGGCCATTTACATTTTGTTATTGCATCCAAGGGTCATAAATGTCACTTGGGCATGGTTAAGCTTTTACGGATTGGTTATTTTCGAGGGGTTATAGTCCAAAAAATGAAGTTTATAAGTTTCCAAATGGACATAAACCTTTTAGTCTTGTTTTTAATTTGAGATGTAGACATTTTTAAGATAAGCCGGCAACTAACATTTGTTCGTGTTGTTGCTTCGATTACAAAAATATTTATGGAGAGTATGAATGCTGAGCTGTAACTTCACAGTCACAAATTTTAGCTGAAGGCACTTTTAGACTCCGAGGAGGAAGATGCTATGCGCTAATGGGCTCTAATTGCTAAAGTCTTTTCTGCGTTGCTCTCTCAATGCTTCATAAATATTGTTAGTTATTTCCAGTGGCTCTCTCCTTATTGAACTGAGGTGCGTGTAGTGAGGAATGGCTAAAGCAGATCAACACAGTTTTCTTGTCAACAGTCTGATTACAGAGTGATGATCACGCATCAGGCAGAAGTCCCAATCTGGTCAGGTGCACTCAAGGCTGAGCACTAAAGAGGAGTCGTGCTGTAATTTTTGGTCGGGCTAATGGGCTGTTTCTCACCTCTGCAGAGCATAACTCTGCCATCTGCTGCAGGGAGTCTCTCCGAGCGCCTCGCCCCTCTCTCTGGAACAGGGAACGGACAAATGGCAACCTGAGAGCCGCGCTCAGCAGCTGAGTACATGACTGGGCGCACATGGACTCTTTGCTATTCTCCCTTGCCTCATCCTAACTCGCCTCCCCTTCTCCTCCTCCTTCTACCACCTTTTTGTCAGTTGTAAATCACAAATTTGCCTCAAGGGCGTTTTACAATCTGTACAGCATGTAACACCCCCTTCCTTAAACCCAGGATTTGGATGAGGAAAAGAAATCCTCCAAAAATAACTTTTAACAGGGAAAAAACATGGAAGAAACCTCAGGTAGAGCAACGGAGGAGGGATCCCTCTTCTAGGATGGACAGACATGCAGTAGATATGCAATAGATTCTCTTTTTCTTCGTTGTCAGAAATTTATTATCTCAGGATAAACCCCTTGAGATGTTTCATCTCGTTTTCAAGAGGGTCCCAAATTGTCCAGTTTGTCCTTGAAAAACATTGGCACACAGTTGTTAAGCATGTACAATAGGGGTATAACGATACGTTTTTACAACGGTACGTATCACTCTCCGTGGTTCCGATACGATTTAAGGACAATATTTGGCTCATAGAGCGATATGATACGATGGGATTCAATGACTTGAAATCGATACAGTAACTTTTTTTTTTGCCAAAAATTCAATCAGTGTGACTGTGAAATAAATACAATACTTGAGAGTACAGGTCAGGATTCCTCAAAGTTTTTCTTGTAAGAGAATCAGGGATAAATGAATTATCGATATAAATAAGTACCAATACAAATACATATGCCTTTTATTTGAAAATAATAAAAGTGCAACTTCAGCTCCTTCAATTCTCAAGATACAAGGCGGTGCAATATTTAACAAAAAAATAAAATAAACCAACTTCTATTCAAGTTAAATGAACAGTGGTTTAATCTGCTGCTTCTGTTCTCATTTTCAAAGCAAATGGTAGAGCAATAATGTTCAACAAAAAATAAAATTGAACCAGCTTCTCTTCAGGTCTAATGAACAATGTGGTGAAACCACCTGCTTCTGTTCTCATTTTCAATAGAAACGGTAGAGCAATAATAGTGGTGTTTCAGCAGGTGCGTGGAAAGACTGGTCGTGTGGCCTTTGCATATTATGCAAACGAGCGATTTGTCAAGGACATCTCCCTTTTTTACAAAAGCCAAAATGTTTCCACAAGCTGGACCTCAAAAGCGACTTGAAAATCTCTCGCTCGTCTGGCTCTGCCTCGCCATCAGCCATGCTTCAATTTGTTGTCGTCTTTCTGAGATTGGCGCTGCTGACACGCGTCTGACATCATACGCAGGGAGAGTGAACCGGAGTGACGTTAAACATTTGTTTATTATGAAAAGTGCTAAAAAATACATCCATATATAACATTTGTTGTGCTTAAATACAAGGTGCAAATTCTTCGTATCGATACATTTGATTATTTACCTTGGAAATTTCAGATAGACTCAAGCTTTATGATTCAAGATTCAAGATACCTATCGATGTTGTTGGATCGTAGGAATATAAATCAATACATCGATGTAGTAGATGAATCATTACACCCCTAATGCACAAGCATACTGATCCTTCTTTAAACTTACAAGCTTGAGTTTGAAAGAAATTAAATGATGAATTAAAGGTCTTGAAACTACTTATAGACTGCAACCTTCTCTGACAAAAGCCAAGAAATTTAACGCACTTGCAGTATGTTTTTCATTTGACGATAGGTGGGTGTTATTGGGTCTTTATCACTACGAAAACTGTCCAAGAGAACTTCACGACATGCTCCTCCTCGCTTCTCCATCCAGTAATTTTCTCTAACTTGTCACAGACGTCTGAACTCTAGCCCCGCGCAGGCATCTGCTTTGTGCCTCAGCCCACTCTGTCAAGTCTTCTGCGGTGAGCACAGATAAGCAAACCTGGGAGAGATGGTATCGGACCGCTGGGTTCAAGAAACTGACAACTCCATCACCCCTAGTCAGATCAGAAGGGACCTGGAGAGCAATGCATATAGAGCAGTTTGAGATGAATCCTTATGATTCGCTATATGGCCATTATGCTTCTCTGCGTGACGCTTTACACAAGATATAACTGCATCCGAGATTATAGACTGTATGCAGGCTTTGAATAGATGAGGGGGAGGGGAGACATTTATAGCTAACAGTCTGACATGACGCCCTAATGTGCTGCAATTCGTCTTGGTTTCTGTATCTGTTAGTCACACATTTACTGTATTGTGGATGTTTGATTGCAGATCATCTGAAGAAATAGAGGTTAAGAAGAAATTAAAAACCTCATGCATTTCACAAAGGCGACATTTGCCATTCAGGGCTGCACGATTATGGCCAAAATGCTAATCACGATTGTTTTGATCAATATTGAGATCACGATTATTCTTGATTTTAGGGACAAAATAGTTTTTATTGCACTTTCGCATTAGCACTGCTTTCACGTCCTTATTATGCTACACTCCTGCTAATGTAGCCTACAAATCTTTGCATCAAAATAAAACTGATCCTTATTCACAGTGCATCTCCTATAAGCAAAATATAATTAAATTGGACCAAAACTTTTTACCCCATATTAAACCAACAGAGCACTTCTTTTTTTACTTTCACGTTGTGCTACATTCCTACTAATTAACAAATGTTTTTGCATAAAAATAAGACTTAAAATAAGGTTCTTCTTCACCTGAATTCAGTGCATTTTCTACTCCGGACTGCAGCTGCAACATTCAGGAAAGTTTTTCACAGGCTGCCACTGGAGGGTGCACGCGCAGCTGCATGACAGCTCCCCAAAAGTGAAGCCAAAACATCTGGATTGCCCCCTGGCGGCTGGCTGCTAGTTTAGTCAGCGCTTGATTAGATTATGCAGCTTTCTATGAGCGGAGACACGCATTTTAAACGTCAATATTGCAGTCGATCATGTTCATTTAAAGGGACTGTTTGTAACTTTTTACACGTATAAATCTCGGGCATGGGTCGGGATCCCATGCGTCGGGATTTCTTGCTTCAGCCCCGGAGGCTGAAGCAGGAAAATCCAACACTAGGATCAGCACTGATTCATGGAGAGACCTTCGTCTGGTCAGCTAACATTCCTGCCAAGCAGGTGAAATATAGAGTGATATTGTGATTTTAGCTGACCTGTTTTGCCTCACTGTTTTGAGCGATGCTCGTTCATGTCTATTTAGAGCGAGCAACCGCGAGCCTGACGCTGACTTTCGTTGACTTAACGGCCACAGGTGTTGCTGTTAACAAGCATTTCTGAAAGTTACAAATAGTCCCTTTAATTGTGGGAATCAAAAATCGTGACGATTATATATTCGATTAACTGTACAGCCCTAGCCATTCCTGCCTGGATTAATTTATTAGGAAGCAGCTTTTAGTGCCTCTCTGACCTAAGGACAGTGGCAAGGTGAAATGCAGAAGGTTACGCAACTGCAGGCCAGTCCAGGAGAAGAAAATTACAACAATTTAGCAGAGTGACAAGCCAGGCCTGGAGGCACGCAGCCAGATCACTCATGCTCCCTCATGTATGACAGCCGGGGCACACTGCCCTCTCCGCCGCCTCAGGAATACAATAACGACTGCACATTGTGTGTCTGTGTGTGTGCATCCACATGTGTGAGTGCATACTGTATGCACACGGGCTGTGTTTATATGCATACGCTGCTTAAGCAAGCCTCGGCCGGCGCCGCAGAACAAGGAGTCATGTTTCCTGTGATGAGCAACACAGGCAGACGATTAGGCATTGTTTTTGTAATATGGTGGCGTCCTGCCTCCAGCCTGCAAGCCGCGGCTGAACACAGAGGCATCTGTATCCGCATCCTCTGCGTAGTCTGAACATGTACTTGGTATTCCTGATAGGACTAGAGCTGGCTAACTGAGCTTTCCTGGCAGTCTGGCAGATCTGCAGAACGCAGCTCTGTGGTGGTACATTAGAAACAGAGTAGCAGCACAAAAAAACAACAGCAGCTCTGCATAGGCTCTGAGTCAACTAAATGGGCTGTGTGTTCATGACAGGAGGAGAATAATTGGTCCAATTTATGCCGTGTGGATTTATGGCAAGCTGTCGCACATTTGGTGCAGGCCTTCATGTCTTTTTTTTTTCTCCTTCGATTTGTCATTGATGTGTCAGGGGCGAAACAAATGGGAGCGCATAAACATGTGTGACGCTTTGAATGTTGTTGCCGGAAGAAAAATAGAAAGATCTGTGTTTGTGTGCAAACAAAATTAAAGTAATCACAATATTTTTATCTCGCCATTAAACCCTGTGAAACAGCCCAAATGGAAAGATGGAAATGGGTTTATGGGCGACTGCAACAGAAATCAGAAAATGTCATCAGCATCATGGCGCATATACTCATATCATTTTCAGTGTATCCCCGGGCCAAGTCCAACTTAACTATACTGTGATCCTGTCTGTTGCATAGGGGTTGCGTCTTAGGTCTTTCTGTCCTGCTAAGTTCAAGGAGCGTTAGCCTGAGAGAGATCAATGACATGTACTCCAGTGGAAGCGAGAGAGGAACGCAAATCCATGTACTCCTACTGGCAGACATGAAGCATAATGTATTCTTCCTGCAGACTTATCTGTATCAGTGCATCTATCAGTTCAGTTCAGTTCTAGTCTGCTGTTTTGAAATAAGTGGAGAATATTTATGTTGCAGCGCATTCATGCACATGTACATCGGCCATGCAAATGCAGGCATAACGCAAGCATGATAAGCTCCCCTCTGAATTCTGAAAAAAATCCCAACAAGGTACTTTGAATGTAAGAATTTCTGTGCACGTTTGTGGCAGGAGCTGCAGTGTGCACAGACAAACATGATGATTATAGGGTTATGTTTACATTTAGGGTTCATTTTTTCCTTGAGGTTTAAACTAATCTATTATTCCATTAATATTTATTATAAAAGGGATATCCCTTTTCAATCCAAATGTTCAGAATTGGGGGCCGATCCAGGGATGCTTTGGTGGATCATGTATGTTTACTCCACATATGCATGTGTCAGCTTTCAATAATGCCCCGTCACGCTCAGTTATTACACACTGGAACCATACAGCTTTCTGAAGTAGTTGATGATGAGTGAAGCACAGACCACATGGATTTAATAAACTGCAGCTAAGAGTTTCAACTGGAGACAGTTTAGAGGTTAAAGTTTTGCAGCTCAAGTGTTGCTGTATTTTGTTCATTGTGGAGATGGAAAGAAGCAAACTACCACAACAGATCCACATCGTCCACAGGGATAAATCATCATGTTTTAGTGATTACTATTTCTTTTGATAAAATATTGCCTTCACATGAACGAAAGATGCTCCAAACTTTGCCGAATTGCAAAATTATGTGGGGAAAAGTGGTAGAGGTGAAAGACACGTTCTGAATTTTGAAACTGTCATTTTTGTTCCCAAACCAAAAGCCTTGAAGGTGCAATGTGTAGTACCTGACCACCTGCTCCAAAGAAATAGAGGGGCAGCATTTCACCTCTACTACTGGGTCCATACAATCAAAATTTACAGTTCAGTTATTAAATAAAAGCCAACTACTAACTGCTGAAACTCTGAGAGACGGTCAAAATAACACTGTTATCTTACAATCTTCATGTGTGGTGTCGGACTATAGTTTACGTTAGCCATCTGTGTGGTTGTGCCACTAACCGGGGGGCTGTATGGTCTTTGTACGTTTTGATAGTTTGGTTATTGGATTAAATCCAAAGTGGCAGAAACGAGAAAATGATGCCCACCTTCATATTGTCCTCCCTGCGGGCACGGCAGCAGTCAGCACTCGGTAGCTTCGAGAGACGGACGCCCAGTCAGCGACCGCAGCAACTCAAATTCAGCCAGCACAAACCTCAGCGGTGGAAGTCACGGCGGGCTGGTGGAGTGCTGGGTCTAACCTGTGTCATGGCAGCAACAGAAAGTTTGCTGACACAGCGGGGAGTCAGGGCGGTCCCTCAGGATCAGACCTCTGGTGCTGGGGTTTGCACTGGCTGAACTGCTAACGGGGTTACGTCTGAAGCAGCTGCACGCTCTACTCCGGCAAAACAGTTTCCCGGCAGCGGGGAGGACTACTTTGCTACTTTGGATTTAATCGAATAAACAAACTGTCAAAACCGCACACAGACCATGGATGTATTATTGACAAGCCCTCGGTGCAGCTCTACTTGGACTGAGGGCAGTAACTCACTGTGGTATTACAAGAAAGTGCGGGCCGGACCTCGCTGGTTGGCAGTAGATATCTCTGCAGCACAATGCACTGTCGTATTTGGCACAAGATCAAAAACTGTTATTTCTTCACACTCTTTTGATAATGTTAATTCATTTTTTGAATGTTTTTAAACTCAAATTCTGGCCACATCTTACACATTGCACTTTTTTTAATGTTCGAACAAACTCTCTCCGAATTAACTCTTCTAAATATGCTAGATCTTCTAAATTAACTTTTTATTTTGCCCCCATGGCTCAGTTGCTGTATTGCTGCTTGCAGCTGTAATTTTTATTGCTTCTCATGTGGGCTTCAGTTCTGCTATAGTTTCCTTGAGCAAGACACTTGAATATCAGCTCCCGAGATCATTTCCCAAATGAATGTCTCATTACAATTATTTTTCTGTCGCAAAATTAACCCAAATGAAACTAGAATAAAGAAACTAATAAAGTAATGCCTTTTTTTATTTAAAAAAATCATTATTAAGACTAAACTCTATTCAAATACTGAATTAATTTCACGCTATATGCAAAGTACAGAGTGTAAAGAAAAATACAGTAGCTATCATTTCTTGTACCGTCTGCACGTGTTCTCATTGACCTGGGCATGCTTCAGTTTCATCTGTCAAATACCTAACCATCCTATGGCAGCTGCAGGAACATAAAGCAGTGCTGTGGGAGAAAGCCTGGGAACTATTGATGGCCGCTGAAGTGGAAATATGGAACTTTCCCTCTGTTCTCTCTCTGCAGCCTGAACAGGATAAATTGTAGGATTCATACTGAGAGTCTCACCTTCGCCCACATCACCGAGGCCTGCTGCTGCTGCTGCCGCCGCTTCCTTTACAGAAGCTCCTCGCATCGATTGCTCTGATATCCCTCTGCACCCGGCGCTCGGTTGAAACCAAGTGTTTTTTTTTCCATGGAAGATTAATAAGAGGCACAGCGGAGGGGCTGCTGGAAACGACAGATGAAAAGAAACACAGTTCAGAGAGAAGGTCGACTGTAGACCCCGCACACCTTTTAAAAGGGCATGTGATCGCTGCATCACATGGGCAAAACGGCAAAACTCAGTTGCGGGGAGATGCATTAATACATTTTCTTGCCCCCTTCAAAGACACACAAACTCCATTGTTGTTGTTTTTTCCACGAGTCTTTTTCTGCTCTCAGCATGAAGCGTGTTCTCTCATTCCCCGGGTAACGCACACAGCACTCTGACTTCCTTCCATCGGCCGCAACACACCTCACATTTCTCATGTCTTGTCGGTGACCTTTCCTTAGCTGGGAGCACAACGGTTATTTCAGTAATAACTAGGCATCATTCAAGGCTACACTCTCCCACAAACACCGCCAAGACTGTTTTCAAATTGTCGGTGTGGATTCAGCAATCCCTTGTTTTTAAGCATGCAGTTTTCTTGCTGAAGTACAAGAATGTGGAGATTTAAAGGCTGCGAGGTTGTTAGAGGGGAGTAGCAGATGGATAAAGACTGTCTATTGAGTGGCTCCAGGAAATTAAAACTGTCTTTATTACCTCTCATTCTCATCCTCTACCACCCACCCCCCGCACACACAACATCCCACTATTACCACTACAATACAACCAAGCGTGGAAGCTGCCAAAGCTCAGACATAGAGAGAGAGAGAGAGGAAATGTCAGGATTATATGAAAGCGTGAGCCGTAATGAGATGATAATGGCTTCTCCCATGCTGACGAGTTGACAGAAGGATGAACAGGCTTCTGGGATGTTGCTGTCAATAACCTGCTGAAGCAGATAAAATGACATTACAGTCAATTAGCTCTCGAGTTTGCATGGATGCATCCTGTAGCACCGCATTTGGTAACGCAACACTTGAACCCCCGCAGATCGCGATGACACTCGCTGTTTTGCTGTCAGAAGCGCGGCCAAACATGTTTTACATGCTGTAAACAAATTAACAGCGTATAGTATAATAGCACATTTTAAACATTCGGGTATGAAACTAGTAGAAATGTTGTTTTTGATGATGGGTAAAATGGAAACTAATTGCTGCTGGCTTTGTAGTTGTCCTTGATATAGAGCATATTTTTTATGCCATTCAAAAACCTAATGAGCAGTAGACTGAACATAACACATCTTTGACAGTGTAGGGTGAAATATTTGATTATAACACTTCAGTGAACGTCTTGCCTTTCACTTGTGCAGAAGTGTTTACGCAAAAGCTTGTAGGGAATCATTTTTGTTTTCTTTAATGGAAATTACCAAACGCCTCCTTTTCACTACCACTGAGCTTTCAGGCTGTATCCGTAACCGCCTACTACATACTACTGATGAACACAGTATGCAGTATACAGTATACAGTATACAGTATACAGTACATACTGCGTTCCTGAGTAGTATGCAGCATGCAATGGTTAAAGCGATTTATTTTGCTGTACGCTAGACCAGGCATTATTCTTTAAACCAGCTCTTAAAGCACTGGACAAAAAGCAAACTCGTACCACTATTTCAATATTATCGAAAAATACAACTTCGATTTTGTTGTTTATGTTTGTTTGTTTACTTTATCAGATACTGCAGGTTTAAACTATTTATTCTAACAGTTCATAGTTAAATAAGACAAACAGGATCATCAACAAGGGGAGACAAAATGTACATTACTCAAACTGCTTTTTCAGTTACAGCAACAAAACAGTGGAATGATCTCCCTACAGATATTAGAGTAATGTTAAAAAGGTCAAGTCATGTTGTCTCAGCAGCTATCTCTCTGCCCCGTCAGAGACAGCTCTTTTCCTTTTAGCCTGCAGGCGATTGTGAAGCTTTTCAACTCCAAAAAAGACAGATAACCACAAGTTCCTGTTCATTTATAATGGACATTTGTGTTGTGATATTTAAACAAACTATCCGTCAACAAGGAAATAAAAAAACCCTTGTCTACGAGAACGATCTCTAGAGAGAGCTCCAGCCAGCTCATAGCGGTCTGTGAGCATGACTGCCTGGCAGGCGCTAGCTAGCTGTCACGGCAGTTTGTGGAGCTTCTAAACTCCGAAAACGCAAATGTTCGATTCGCCCGTCTAATATTGTAAACTGTAAACATTCAAAATCTACACAGTTCATTTCTTGCCTCAAAAATTTTCAGAATTGAATTTAGTGATGAAATAGCTATGAGAAACGTATAAAAAGAGTCGTTTTTGGCTGTTGTTGTAAGCGTAGCCTGTAGCGGTCCACCGCTTTGCATTGTGGGATACAGTATATGAGGTAGACTGGTCCGATGCATACTGGAGATTTTTTCCAAATCAGTATGACATCTGGATACTTTTGGCATACTGTAGATTTTGCCTTTGTTCGCATACTGCATACTACATACTACATTTTGGCCAAATCAGTACGTACTAGTATAGTATGCGGTCTTGAAAACAGCCTCAGACTTCACAGTGCTTGTCACACAAACACTTTGAAAAAAAAAAAAGAAGAAGCACAGGAGTAAAGAAAATAAGTCACATATTTTTTTGACCCCAAGTGTAGAGTCTGTTTCATCTTGGTAAACTCACCTCCACTCCTCTCCACTCCCCTTTCCCTTTCAGTGCGCCTCTCGCTCCCTCCATGCGCTCAAATCACCATCTGGGAAAGCCTGATAAGCTCAGAGGCAGACACCAGCATTTTGGGCGTTGAGTTGAAGAGCTGCCGTAAGACAGCCAGTAGGTTAACCCGACCAACGCACAACCTTTCCGAGTTTGGAGGTTAGACGGCGGCGCGCAGTTCATTCTCTGCCTGTTTGTTTCCGTCCGTCTTGTTTATGTGCCTCTTTTGTCTATATATTTTTGGCCCCCTTCTTTGATTTCCCTCCACCGTTTCCACTTACGGAAGCTGTGCGACTGCACCCTATTTAAAGGGAAGTGAAGAGATTTAGGTTGGACATATTTGTTAAAGGGACTTAGAGTGTGTGTCATCCAGCAGGTGTGAGAGATTATCCTCCTTCTGACAGTTTATGTCATCCCAATCTGAGGAATTTCCTCTACTGAAGGCCATAATTAAACAAAGCTCATGTTTATTCATTTGATCCTTAAACCGAGACATAATTAACACTGGAGCTCAGTTGTCACAAGCTGGAGTACATGTGTCCAAACTATTAGTCACAACCCTCTTTGTTGAAATACTACCCGGAATGGATTTCGGTGTAGTTCGCTGAAGGTCTCAGAAAAGCTGTTTCTGACATACATTAAAACTAGAAAAGTGCATTCGGTAGAGTACAGATCTCCGCCAGGTGTGTGTGCAATGACCACTGCTAATAACCACTGCTGTAATGTTTGGATGAATACAAACAAATCATAATTGCCCCCCCGTCTAGACTACAACCATATCAGATGTGTTTTTCGCTCACACTTCTCATGCAATAGATGCGCTCTCATTTTAATCTATGCAGCTGTGTGCGCCGGCTTAGCCAAACACACCGCAGGACTCTGCTGGACACCGGTTGCTATAACAGCTAACTAGCTCTCCTCCTGCCAACATGAGAAAATGCGCTCCGTTGCAGTCGGCGCTCGGTTCAGTGTGTCATTTGCTAAGTGAACATCGGTTAATAAACTCGTGACAACACCAGTGTTACCAATTACATCGGACATTTTGCAAGAAAAGGTGACGTTTAATATGTGCAGAGCGCTTACTTTGATCTTTAGTGTTGGATGTCTGTGTGTCTGGCCTCTCCGGTCAAGCTTTCGCTGCGGGGCCACCCAGCACTGTGCACACGATTGCATCATTAACGTTATAGTTCCCTTTTATAGCATTGGGTTTGAATCCAAAATATTGCCAAATAAATAAGCGCTTTTGCCAAATTCTGTCAACTCTCTCTCTCGTCCCGTCTGTGTGAAATCTGACTCCAGCTACTCTGTGCTGAGGCTCCATACGGAGCAGACACTTTCACTTTCAGTTTGTATCGTCTGTCGTCTGACTTTGTATTGATAACACGGCACTGATATACAAAAAAATTAACTAAATGGGTTTTATTTCTATAAAAAAAAGCAAGTAATGTAATCATGTATGCCCGAACACTGTGTAGTGCTGTTATGATAATTGAATTTCTAACTTCGATACAATACCTTGAAAAATATCAATATTCGCTACCATTTTTGATACCACGGGGAAAAATTGTCACAACATGGAGGGCATCAATTTTTGAAGATGAATACTGGTGTGCTTGTCAACTCGCTGTCGGAGAGAAGAAAGAGCAGAAAGCGCAGCTGGTTTTAATTGTCTTACCTTGGCGTGCACATCAAGAGAGGAACAATTCCTAATCTGTAGCAGAAACAATAGTCCAAACTGAAGCAGTTGTTGATCACTTGCGGTAGAGTAGTGAGGAGTCAGCAGTCAATGACGGTATAAAACAGTCAATAAATGATGTTGTCAATAAAATATGTTTTCAAAAAGTGTGAATCACTGCAACCACTAGAGAGTCATAAATGAGCACAGAAAATATTAGGCTGATGGGTCCAGTAGTATGTGAGATTAGCCGTGGACAGACAGACGGATGCACGTACACATAACCTCCTCTGGCTTAGTCCTGGCTGAGATAATTATTCCTTGCAAGACCCCAGTGTGTCACCAGCACTTGTAAGCATTTAATGTGGTTGCAATTTCCTTCATAAGGGTCTGGATTATGCTCTCCCTTAAAGTTTGGCTGGAATTTTTTTGTGGTGCTGTCCATGGTCCTGACTAGCAAATACTACCATTAAAACCCCATTAACTCCAATACACTCTCTTACTCTCCACTGCTTTTGCCCTTTTTGCTCTGTCTCTGTCTCTCGCATACGCGTACGTGCACACACAAAGAACACATTCCAACTAATGAATGAAATTCTAGTTGTATCTAAATACAATCTGAAGGCTACCATCTGAGGCAGCTGGAGGAGAAGTCAGGGAGGACCCCCTGGGGCAGAGTGTGTCCATGTTTCACCTTAAAAGACTCCCGGTGTGTTTTTCTCCTCCTCTCACTCCGAGCTGCTCCTTGACCTCGTTCTGGGCTGCACTGATTTCATGACGAATACTTCAAGTGACAAAGAGCATTTCTGTTTCAACCTCCCTCATAACTTTTCAGCATAAAACAAAACCAAAAACAAAACATGAATAATTAAATTAATGAATAAGAGACAGAAATCAAATTGAAACAAAGCCAGACGATGTAACTTCAAAAAGATCCAATTATGTGTTTTTCCACTTTAAAAATGAAAAGTTGAATTCAAAGTAACAATATAAGTTGGATTTAGTGTTGTGACGCCATCGGCACAGGTTTGCTGATGTAGCCTATTTTTTTATTTTGCCAGAACGTGTCATAATGAGAAATGGCGGTTTAGCTGGTTTGTAAAAAATCCAACCGGTTTAAGCTCGTAGACCTGACCGGCAAACACCGAAATCAACCCAAGTCTAATGCCTATAGAGCTGAAACGATTCGTCAATTAGTTGATTAATAGAATGTATTGGCAACTATACTTTCATAACTGATTAACCGTTAAAGTATTTCTTTTTACAAAAATAGCAAAGTTCACTGGTTCCAGCCTCTAAAATGTAGATCTATAACAGTAAATTGAGTATTTTTGGGGTATTGGACTGTTGATTGGAGAAAACAAGACATTTGAAGACAGCTTTTTTTGACTTGGGATGGATATTTTTTGTTGTTTGCTGAGAATTTATAGACTCTGAGCAGCAGAGCTCCCTCCCGAGGAGATTTATAGAGAACGATTAATCAAAGAACTTATAATAGATTAATTGACAATGAAAATAATTATTAGTTGCAGCTGTATTTGCCAAAGAATAATCTGTCGATGGACTAATCAACGAATCGTTTCATCTGTAGCATCAACCCTGGTCTTTTAATCCAAACTGGCCATTATAACTGACCCAAAGATACCCCACTCTTTGTAAACATTTTAAATAAAGCAGAGTTACAGCAGGTTTTCTATATGGAATGATACTTATACATGACACATAATACCTTCCACTCTCTGTGTAGTTATTTCCATGCATGCTTAACACATAACAGGCACCTGTAGGCAACATAATTTCAATTTGTTAAGTTCTGTCAACATTTTTGCACACCGTAATCAGTCTGTCATCGTACGCTCGGTGTAGGAAAGCCAGTGAGCACTGTGACATGAAGCATTTATAACTACATTGCCCACACACACCTGTATGAGACAGACAGCCAGTCAAGTCAGAGGATCAAACAGCATGGGACATACAGTATCTATTTTTCAACCTATAGTTCGGTTCATTTGGTCCCAACCAAGGGAAAAAAAATGATACACGGTTGCATTTTAGTTCTAGTCCAGTTCTTCTTTACACTGACTTTTTACAAATGAACCAGAGGAGGAAACATGAAGCTATACAGACTGACAGGTAACTCGTTGATTGGACAGTTTTGGCGATTGTCATCCTGCATCATCGGGACCAAATTACGATGACTGACTGAAGCACTTTAATGTTTCCAATGTGTATATTTATGTTCTTTGGTGTCACAAAGAGCTAACGTAGAAATAACTGATGATAAACATTATCAATGTAAGCGTTAGTGTTATTAGACTGCAAATTGTCCGCATGTTTTGAATAATGACTAACAGGTAGCAACAGGGTGAAAAGGAAGCGTCTTGTATAGCAATGATTGTGGGATCGCTGTCACACACTTTGTAATGGACTTAATTAACTGACAAAGTACACAGAGTTGGATACAAGCAAAGCTGTTACAACAGCTTTTGACCTATTCGTCAAGGCAAGTACCCGTGTTACCATGGTTACCAAATGATGTATGCATGGCCTTATACGGAACAATTATAAGATCCCTTTCTGAACAGATTTCAGGATCAGCAGATGGATGTATTTGTAGTTTAGCTTTTGAAAATCCTGCTAAAATCACATCTGCTATCATAAAATGGTGTGGTGCTTTCATACCACAAACAAACCGCACCAGAGTCTGCTTGAAAGCGAGCCAAAACCAATGGGCAACCTCCGGATCTGAGAAGTGAAGCCAATGCAGAAGTGCCTTAAACTTTCAGCATTTTTTCTAATAGCCAGCAGGGGGCGACTCCTCTGGTTGCATAGAAGTCAATGAAAAAAGAGCCTACTTCTCTCTTGATTTATTACCTCAGTAAACATTGTCAACATGAGTTTATGGTCTCAATCACTAGTTTCAAGTCTTCTTCAATACAGCATGATGTTCATTTAATAAATTATGGTTCCATTTAGAGTCAAATAGACCATAAAGCAGGGTATGCTTTAGGGCGTGACTACCTTGTGATTGACAGGTCGCTACCACGGCGTTGTCCAGTCTGTTGTCTGTGTTTTCGTTTCACAACTTTAACCCTTTCACAGTGTGTTTTTGATTCATCAAAGTTAATTATAACCTTTTTGGTTGCCTGAAAATGTTTTATTCAGAGTTTGGTTGGTTTGGTTAGCTCCACCCTCTCGTGTCACTTCTGGTTGCAAGAATCCAACATGGCGACGCCCAAATACCAAGATGGCGACGGCCAAAATGCCGAACTCAAGGCTTGAAACGGCAGTCCACAAACCGATGATTGATGTCACGATGACTACGTCCACTTCTTATATACAGTCTATGGCCAAAGCCTACCTTTTCCAGCTTTCACACCAGCCCAAATGAACCGTACTAACCGGGAAAACGGACCTAAGTTCGTCTTAACCGAACCAAACACATTAGTTGTGAAGGCACCCTTGACTCACTGCTGGCCCACAGGTCAAAATTCCCACATGGAGAAATCCAGAGGGTCATTTTGTCTCAAATGTGAGCTGGATTGGAACAAAAATTCAATGTATCCAGATATGTTTACAATATTTAGGATGAAAGCAGACCCCAAATTTGACAAAGACCAAACTAACAATTTGCCAACGCTTTTTGACTGGCCAACTATTTGTTTAACATTGAACGCTCATCCAGTTAAATCCTCAGTTTCTGGAGCTCAAATATCAAATAAAATGGCAATTCCAATTGACTGCATACTGTGTCTACAACAGGACATGTTTTCCAGTTCTTCTCCTGTCATCATTTTCCTTTCGCTGCCCTCTGGCATTCTAACAAGCAGCTCTTAATGCATCCAGGCTTTTGACAGGATTGCTTCTACATTATGTTTTTGTCAATATATTTATGTACAGCAGCACTGCTTCCCATTCAAAGCTTAATATTCATATCAAGTGATCCATAACATCACTGATTCAGGCCGTGACCTTAATTTAGAAGAATGGGAATGTTTTGAGGCATCCTAATGTCTGTACCGCACAGATGCGTCTTTCTATTCAGGCCTTTCATGGATCTCTTTGAAACGCCTACCTTTGTGCTGCTAGCAGCATCAAAACATGCCAAGGCATTCCCTCGGAGGACTATTGAGCCTTTTGAATATTGTTTTCTTATCTTTTCTTTTTTTTCATTTTCTCGTTATTGACACATTGAACCCCAATCCACATTGCAGCCTCGCGTCCCATGGTAGCAATAAATAAAATCTCCTTCCTTTGCTTCAATCCACAGATTTAAACACTGCTCTTTTTTTTAACTCCAGTTCATGCGTTTCAGTGTCTTGACATGTGTCTTGAACCATAGAAAAACTGATTAAATATGTAGTCCAATCTGCATGCAACTTTTTTATACGAAATGTGAATCCCGCCTTTTGCCAGCATCCCTAAATGGACTGCCTCACAAGGCAAGACCGGGCATCCCAAAGGAAATCTAAAGAGATCTAGACAACCCTTCCTGGACACTCACTTATTCATGTGGGGATGTGGGAGGAAGGAGGGAAGGATACACGCTGGCCCAGTAAGCCGAAGGCTATATGGTCTAATGCAATGCAGGATGAGTGTGCTGAAAGGCTTGCAGGACAGATATCAGATAAGGTCAGGGAAAAAGGGATTTGCCATCCATTCCTGGGGATTTGATAAGTAGACCATTGCCAAGATGTCCCCTGTAACACTGACACCTCAGGCTTAGCATGAGGATATCAAAGGTCCGATGGGCAGCGGAAATGAGTTGGGTCGACTCTGCAGTGGGGTGATGATACGGCACACCGATGACCTGCTGATGGGTCATTTATAAGATTTGTTCTGAATTCAAATGGTAAAAAGTTTTTTAAGAAATGCAATTTCAGAAAAATGAAACGTCATTCCTCATGTTATTACACAGGGTCATGCGAGGACCATGGCCGAGATGCTGAATATCTTTCACAGTGTAAACTCGCACAGTCAAATAAAGAAGAAAAAAAAATGGGTGGATATTGAAAATGAAAATCAGAATACTACGATCAAAGGTCTAATGTGCCCGCATTTTAAACCCAAGTTTCATTTGGACTCCTTCCATCAACTTAACAGCCGCTCTGGCAGCTGTTTCTGAAGTCCTATAACCTCTGATAATAATTATAACCCCCATACCATAGAGAGGGGATTTATTCAAATTAGTCATGTCATTATCCCCAAGATCACTCCACTGAATATTACTTACTGATGTGTCTAGTCAGTGACAAAATGTCCTACTCTGCAGCGCCTGACCGTGTCACTGCAAACCCCGGGGAAAAGTTAAGCTGAATGTAATATGCAAGCAGGAGTGAGACGCATAAAAAATATTGGCACCAAATCTACTCAATGTTTTTTCTGCATCTTTCGGGAAAATGGCCACACAAGGATAAAAGAATACTGATGTATAATTTCCATTTTCTTCACCATCCACCACGTGTCAAAGAGGGTTGAGGAATCCCTGCATCACATTGAAGAAGCAGTGTTTTAACGGCCGACACGTTACAGGACTGTAAGAAGTACTGCAACGTCCTTGTGCATCTGACTGGCAACAGAGCGCCGGTGCAAGATAAGTGAGGTTACAGTGTGAATATAGAATAATGAACATGGACAAAAGGAAGATGGATCGCATTAATCTGAGCAGCAGAGCCCCCCCTCTCCAGCTCTTCTTTACTGTGAATACTGCAGTTGTGTAGCTGACACCGCAGCCTTCCCATTTGATGAGCAATTAGCATACCCTCGCCTGAGTTTGTATCGTGATGATCCATTCATTTCCGCGGTGTAATTATGTGTATAAGGCTGCTCATTTGGAAAACATTGAACTCATCAATCTTTTTGCACCCGTTTTCTAATTCGGCCCATTGAGAGAATCCTGGGGGACACCGAAACCGCACTTAATTGTCCTCATTCCAGACAGCTTCTAATTACACCCAGTGCTTTAGATCTCGTTAGAAAAAGTTCAAGATCCTCCTTGCCTTTTTTTTTTTTCCTTCCCCTCGCTGATCTGTTCTCAATGTGTAGGGAGAGAGTAACAGGGAGGGAGAGAAATTCCCTCGTCACTTGCCCTCTGGCAGCTGCGCCCTGGATAAACAAACACGCGTCGCTGCACATCAGTCAGCCGGTTGGGAGCTGGGGCTTGATTAAAACGCTCCCTCCGCTGCATCTCCGTGGCCTTGCTCCTGCGAGCACCCAGATAAATAAATTAATGAATAGCTCTTGTTGAACTAATGGAGGGACCGAGTGGTTGTCTTAACAGCTGCTGTACTGTATTGTGTTGAGTTTACTTGATTGAGTGGCGAGCGGAGCATATTGAGCCACACTGTAAATCACTGGAGTCCTGATTAGCACTTAAGGAGATGATTACTAGCAAGAGCACATTTTTTCCCTCTCACCTATACTCTGCTGCTTTTTGCTCTCGTCTCCAGCAAGAGAGCAAGTGTTGACCCTGACCCGAAACTGACACAGACGGCGGAGTAACTTAGTTGCTCATTAAGTAAAAAATCTGAAGGTACAATGGAACATTTTGTTTGCATGGAGGACATAGTACAAGTATAGCACTGGGACACGCTCTTGCTGACCCCAGTCAGGCTACAAAGCACCCAAGGACTAAGACTTATTTCTGTGGAGAGATACAAAAAAAGGAGCAAGAGGCTTTATATAAGGCATTATTTTCAGCAGGGAAAATTTTAGTTCTCTGAGAACATATTCAAGGTTCATTTATTTAATTCTAACGAACAACCTGAAAGAGTTGTAATATCGCTTTGAAAGACACAATCCTGACACAATCACCATCCCTCCCTCCACCCTGAAACACTTTGCAGCTCAGCTGTCTCTGGTGTTCACAGACCTCTTTAACACCTCACTTGAGACATGCTAAGTACCAGCCTGCTTCAAGACCTCCACCATCATCCCCGTCCACAAAAAACCAAGGATCACAGGACTTAACAACTACAGACCTGTTACCCTGACCTCTGTGGTTATGTAGTCTTTTGAGCGCCTTGTTCTGTCCCATCTCAAAACTATAGGAATGTCCCGAATACCATTTTTTGGGCTTTGAAGCTTCGGTGAGAAATATTTGAAGCTGTTCGAAGCTTAGGGACATTGCGACATGCACCTCTACACATACAGTAACTGAGAATAACTAATAATAATTCATGTTGAATATGAATAATGGGATTATTCCTTATTTTATGGGCTATTTTAGGATTTATACATTATTAATACATACTTATATATTAAAAAAACGAAGCATTCAAATACTGATTTGGAGGTTGATTACCATGGCAATGGTCGAAGCTTTGAAACATTCGGGTCAGCCCTACTCAAAACCATCACTGATGCACTGCTGAACCCCCTGCAGTTTGCCTACAGAGCCGACAGGTCTGTAGACGAAGCAGTTAACATGGCGCTCCATTGCATCCTCCAGCACCTTGACTCCTCAAGAACCTATGGATCCTTAGGATCCTGTTTGTGGACTTCAGCTCTGCCTTCAAAACCATCATCCCGGGTCTGTTGCAGGGAAAGCTCTCACAGCTGCACATGCCTGGCTCCACCTGCAGATGCATCACAGACTTTTTGTCTGACAGGAAGCAGCACATGGAAATGGGGAAACACGTCTCTGACTGCTGGGTCCTCAAGACTGCGTGCTTTCCCCTCTGCTCTTCTCCCTGTACACCAACAGCTGCACTGCAGTCATTCACAAGTCCGTCAAGCTCTTAAAGTTCGTGGACGACACCCCCCTCATTGGACTCATCTCTGGAGTGGCAGGGCCATGGTGTTGAGATTTGTTCTTTTTGATATTCTTACACTTTAGTTTGTGTGATTTGTTGATTTGCGTAAACCTCTCTGGTCACTGGCGGATCGCCGTAACCAGAGAGATCACCACCAGCGACAACCTCGGCGGCTCCTCATCCTTCTGGATCTTCTGCCGGTTCTTAGGCCTCGTGTGGACAGTGCACACCGTCTGCGCTCAGCGTCTCCTCTCCTCATCCCTCTGTGTGTGTGACTGTAGACATACCTCAAAGTCACGTTTGCAGGCCCTCTCCCTCTAAACGTCAGCGTTTTGAGGCAGATGTCTCTACGCGTTATGCAACTCCTCTCAACTCAGCTGCAAGCTGCAAGCCTGTGCGTTATGCAGCCCCCCCACGGGTTGCATCGGAGAACGCTCCGACACAAGCAAAGGGTGACAAGGGCTCTGACTCGTCTCCTTGACATGTCTCCGGAAGGACTGCCAGCCATTTCTCCTTTCTAAGGCTGAGATGGACAGCATAGCGCTGCAACATGTCTTTTGGTTTAATGAAAAGCATTCACTTTTTACAACACCTATTCTACAGTAGGTGTTTTGTATTATTATTTGTCATTGAATAAAAAAACATTTTCCAAAAGGTGTGATATGATTTAAGCATGTTTGTAATCCTGAGGGGTTAAAAAAGCGAATAGTCAAATATTCGGGTCCAGCCCGTATTATATTAGTAACATAATAGGCTTTTTTCACAGAAGACATATTAACATGTGACAATACGAAAAGCACAGGTGTAAATAATTAAATTAATGATAGCTGATTTGTATTTAGCTGCTTCAGTTTTAGGGTCCTGCATTGTACATGCTGGCTCACGATCACACAATGGTTATTAGTAGTAACACTGGTGCTTCTCCTTCTATGACAAGTCAAATGTCTGCTGTGAGCAGGGTTTATGGTCAATTAAATCATGCTTTAGAAGTACATAACATAAAAATATGGGCAACAAACAAAACAAAAAAATAATGACTTAATAAAATGAGATTCATTTTTGTATGAGTTTCATTTGCTGTTGCTAGTGTTTACATGAGCTCACTACTTCTGTCTCTGAGCTAAAGAGCTGAAGAGCTCAGAGTCGCTGCTATGGCAACAGTGCAGAGCTCTGATAGGCAGCAGAGGCAGCGGTGAGCTCCTGGATTTAAGGTGGAACCGGACTAAATGAAGATCCGTGCATGGGATTGAGAATCCGCTGCCTAATTTTACTCTCCAACTTGCTTAGTGTTCCCTTTTGTGAAATGTATTATATGCCCTATAAAGTGTGAGTGTTCAGTTTTATAAACACATTTAGTATTTCCTGCTGATTGCACGGTTGTACACGTCAGAGTTTGGACGTACAAAAATGTGTACCAGAAATTTTCAGGGGGATATAGAGGCACATTCCCACTAGAGATGTAACTGTTACCGGTTTACCAGGATGGAAGAAAGCAGATTGGGTTATATTTGCAGAATGTATTTATATTTTCTTTTGCTATCATTAGATATTTACACAGACATAGCCATATTTAGCATTATAAAAATTAGTTAGCTAGGGCGTGCCAGATCTCGCGAGAGTGTGTTGTTCAGACATAAAGGTCTCTAACAAAGTTAATTATCTATGGATTTGTCTGTCTGAAAAATGCCGATTTTAGTGTCGGAAGATATGTGGCTTGTGAAAAATGGTTCCAATATTTACTGTGGTGACCCCGGGGTGAATTATGGGTCATAATCTGTGCTAAAGTTCATGTCTCCCATTGGAGTTAATCAACTCAGGACATGCCGATGGTCTCCTAAAGGGACGAGGCAGTGGCGAAACCCATGTGACACAAATACAGGAAAACTGACTCTCAGTGCTCCGCTCCTTTCTGAAGCGTCTCTAGTGACAAGAACGGCTCAGGCTCATTTAAGATGGGTTGACCTCTAAGGTGGACCAGATATTCCGCAACGTGGGTTGACTCCTTTACAAGACTCCTCTGTCTTTATGTCAATTGTTAGGCTCATTGAAATTACTCAAATGCAACACAGCAGATGGACTGTGTGAGTGTGTGTGAGAGAATATTAATAATGTAACTGTGTATATCAGTACTTTATGAACATTTTCAGCACCTTTTAACAATACATGTGATCATTTTGGTCACTATAATCATGATATGAAATTTCATCTCTAATTCCCCCACACACATATTCTTGTTCTCTCCCGTAGAGAGCCAATCACAAACATGTAAGACACGTAAACACACACACACACACACACGCACAGACCCCTGCCACCTGCTAAACATCAAGGTCAAACCCGATCTGTGTGTACCTGGGCCAGATCACACAGCTGGACCACTGTGAAGCTAATGACCTTGTGTGCGCACACACACACACACACACACACACACACACACACACACACACACACACACACACACACACACACACACACACACACTCACATGCTTGTGTACAGGAGTGTGAGCACTCCTGACATCACACAAATGCATTATTCAGAAAGCTGCGTGCATGTAAACATCTCCTCAATTCAACATTTTAATTGAATGGCATTTTTGACCTGTTGGTTCTGATTTAGCAGCCAGAGACATATCATTATGTAAACAAAGGTCCTGCCATCACTATTCACTTTTTTGAAACTTCAGAGATTCAAATAGGGGTCACGTTTTGTAGGACACAAGCACTTCTGCATGTGCTTTGTAATATATGCAAGGAGTCAACAAGAGCATAAACCAGCTGTGTGCATGTAGACACTTGAGCAGACTTTTAAGTAGCGTAATGTGGTAGAGAAAAAGTGTGAAATATGGTTTGACAGCCTGAAGCCTCAGCTGAATTGAATGTGAACTGTAGACTAGCAAAATTACAGTATCGTCCATCGCCTCCGTATGTATCCTCTATCAGTGGTTTTAGTTTGAACAGGCTTTTGTTGGTCTAGCTGAAGATGTTGTAGGTAGACAGATGGACAGATAGACGGATGCACCGATTCACTTTTTTTTCAGTTCCGATTCTGAAGCCTGAATTTGGATATCTGCCGATACCGCCATAGTTCCGATATCAGAGCTCTTTTTTAACAAAATTTGCATTGCATTGCAATTTTGCATTTAATGTAAATGTATTCCAAAGCAATTTATTTGAACTGTAGGTTAAGGAGGCTTCACATACAAACAAGTGTAGGGGTGCAAATTGCTATGGCAACTTCTTTAATGTCTTGAAAATTGAACACTTGGAACAAATCGAGTGCACAGCAATAATCAACTAATAGTAGTTTTCTATACATGGGTCCAAACGAAGGAGTGCGATGGCAAATTCACAACTCCTTCATAAGGTTTTCAAAGTGAATATTTGAAAAAATAATGCAAGTACTGTATAAAGAAATAAATATCTACACTATCAAATAGGTTTAAAACAACAATGTGCGTGACTGCTTTTGTTCCTTAATAGTGTGTGGTGCGACCAGATGGTTTTATACACGCAAATTCATTTTGATCAAGTAGTAAAAGGCAAGGCCGGAGGTCTGTTTTGTTGGACGTTGAATAGAGGAAGTGGTGTGAAGTTGCTGTGGTTACCATGCAAGGTTAGAAATCAGCTGGAATAGTGGTACATATACGACAAGCTAGATTATTAATACACCCTAAAAGCAGCCTAAATGTTGAATGGTTTATTGAGAGCACGGCGAGTGAATCTCATCGTCACTGACAAAACAAACGGCAGGTCAGGCGTGATTATTGGTTTGTTGTTGGATTATTGGTGGAGACATTCTCCACCATTATTACATATTTATATGTACCGGTACGTGGATTGGTAACCTCAGTCCGATATCTGATACGTGAATTACGTCATCTCGGAACCCGATACCGATATTGAGATCGGATCGATCCCATCTCTAGTTGTAGGACACTGCGTAAACTTCCAGTTGTGTGCTGCTGAGTCAAAAACGAAGATATGCTGCAGTATCAACCGAAGTAAGACGTGGATATAGTTTTCAGGAAAGGAGCGACCTGTGCAGTGGGGTTCATGTCCAGCCGAGGAAAGTCTCCACAGAGCAGACTAAGCAGTAGGGTGTGCCTGAGCGACAAGCCGCTTCATCATCCTATCGATCTGTACCAGTGCTTAACTGACTAGATCGTAGCACGGAGTTTCATGATTGATTATTGATATCAGAGAGTGTCATCAACCCAAAGCATTAATGAAGCCGCGTCTTCTGGCAGTGACTCTCCACACTATTCCCATTTGAATTGGAGACAAGGAGAGAGAGCAAGGGCCGTCTGCATGGTAGAGTGGGTTTGTGTGTGTGTGTGTGTGGCAGAAGCAGAGAGAGAAGCACCTGAATCCTAATCACATTTGTTGTTGCAATGGAATGATTCACACAAGCTGATTTCATAGAATATTTAATGCCAAAACAGCTGAATAACTTTTCTGCAGAGGGGGGGAGAAAACAACTTTGCAACACATTCTCTCATCTCTCCTCCTCTGTGATCTCAGAACAAGTGAATAAATAACACCGGAAGGGAAGGATGAACTTTCCTCAGCCTCAACATTACAACCCTTCTTGAATTTTGGGCTGTCGATTTGCTTTTTCCAGCTGTGAAACCATTCATATGAAGAAAGCCTGTGTGTTTAAGTGTGTGTGTGTGTATTTGTGTGCACTTGTGTGTGTGTGAGACACATCAGCATGTGCCTGCACGTCCAAAGAGATTAGTTAGTCATCTCACACTTTGTGATTCTCAATCCTCAACATAATTTTCTTAATTTGCGTGATTATCAAGGAACGCTCACCTGTGAATTTCACAATGTAACACCACAGGATAATCCTGTTTCGCTCAGTATACAAAACTCAGACAGGAAATACATTGGGGAAATAGAGCCAGATAACGTATTTGTTGGACTGAAAAATGCTTTTTTAAACCTCTTTACTGTGGTTCAGGCCGAATAAATCAAATTAAACAATTTAGATTTATTTGCATTTTTTCCTTTCCTTGTTCAAAAGTTGAATTATATCCAGGAGAAGTAAAAAAGGTTGTAGTGTACAGTGGTGGTCGACGGATGCTGTGTTTCTCTCTTTTTAAATAGTTCACAATGGAGCTCGGTACTTACTACTCGCAAGGCTTGAATTTCAATTTCCCCGTTTTTTTGGCAAATTGTTAGTGTGCACTTAAGAAATCACAAAGCCTAAAGCTCTAATTCATCTCAGAGCTTTTATTTCTCGAAACAGTTCTTTGAATATTTTGCAGTTTATCCTTTCGTCTCCTCTAGTTAAAGTGCAACTTAACCCCCGAAAATCTTGTCTTTGCTGATCGCCAGTGGTTTAATGTCTCTCCATGCTACAGTAATTATAGTAAGTGTTCTTTAGGATCGGCACATTGTGATGTCACTAGTGGGCATGATAACAAGTGCAACAGAGCATAAATGACCCTTCCTAAGTCCCGCACCTCGGCCATATTTCCCCTTTCCTGTGGGGGCTATATTTAGATATGCTACGTCTGTTCAAATGTAACATTACTAGTCACATTAAATTGGTGTCACAATCTTCACACACACATTACATTGTATATAGTAGGGTAGGTAATGTTTCCAAGCACCAGAATCCCTTTAGAAAACCTTTTTTACTGCAGCAGCAGGGTCTGATAGTCTACCCCCACGCCATCCTGGTTCTGGTTCCCTAGTGCCTCCCTTCCCTCCAGCGGGCCCGGCAACACAGCCTGGGCCTCCAGCAGCGTTGTGTCAGTGTTGGCTTCCAGCGAGGCAAAGCTCGGCTCCTGGCTGAAGGAGGAGCCACTGCTGCCGGGCGCAGAGCCCTCCACGTCCCACCGGAGCTCTGACTGCTGGTCGCTGCTGGAGGCTCCGCTGGAGTTCTGAGCTGAAGGAGTTTCTGGTGAACATGCATGATTTTGTCTGATTTTGTTTCTTTGCCTTTATTTATCTCTGCTTCTTGCCTCCCCAAATTATGTTGAAGTACAGCATGTTTCTTTTTGTCAAGCTTGTCTAGCAACCTAGCAACAGTAACTAAGGGTGGTGGGACTTAGGATCGGTCAATACTACCTAAAACAACTTACTAAATTTTGTGGATTTCACAAGCACAGTGGTGAGTAGGTACACACAGAGCGCCTTATCCACTGATTGAATCAGTTGCCTCTGTTATTGCTGAATCCTGACCCAGGGTCTCTATAAATGTCATCACCATAGCAGGGATGCTCACATTGGGAAGAGACTTAAAACTCTTAACAGCCTGTCATCCAGCATTGTAGCAGTGGGCAGTACCACAGGTGGCATATGGAGTAAAAACATCCTTCAGCTTTAACTGTGCAGCCTTTTTTTGCTCACAATTATAGAAGGAAAGCAAAACCTTATTCCTGAACCAACTGAAAAATGTACCTGTGGTTACCACCTAATACCATAATGGATACGCAAATCATAGTGCTCTGTTGAAATATCAGAGAATAGCAGGTGGAAATGTTGAGGTGGGAAACTTAAAATGAAAACAAAAAATGTCTGTGACACACTAAATAGAATGGGACTGTAATTACAACAGCCCCGATGGAGCTGACCATGGATGTATAAAGACAGAACGGAGCTGACGGGAGAGCTAGCGACGGATTTGGCGAAGTTAGCGGAAGTATACACATGTGACTATACGTCCGGTTTTCAAAATAAAGTGTTAACAAAGGGAACTGTATATAAATTACATACATGGAAATAAGATTAATCGGATTATATTCACCAGAAGTATAAAACATTACATGTCTTATAAGTTAAAAAGAAAATTATTATTATTATTAACTAATTTGTGAGGGAAATGTTTTTATTCTTTGATCTTTGGGTTGCTAGACAAAAATTAAATAATTCCTGACAATGACTGATATGTTTGACTTCAGGACATCTCTGACTACATACATTCTGAAAATCAAGCATTTTTACTGTATCAATTTAGAGAGAGTCCCCAGAAGTATAAGATTCAACTTTTCCCCATGGTCTAGTGTTAAAAAAGCAAAAAAATTGTAGTATCGCATCACAATACTTGTAGAATCGCGATACATATCAATTCGGTAGATAGATAGATAGATAGAGATAAGCATATCGTCCCAGCCCTGTAAGTATTAAGTCAATGTTATTTAATATAGCAGAGTGGTAAACATTTCCACTGTTGAGGCAAGCATATGCCTTTAGTCATTGTGTGTCTCTATTGATGCCAAAAGAATATCAATGCCAT
Organism: Sebastiscus albofasciatus; assembly: GCA_916701655.1. Classification (NCBI taxonomy): domain Eukaryota; kingdom Metazoa; phylum Chordata; class Actinopteri; order Perciformes; family Sebastidae; genus Sebastiscus; species Sebastiscus albofasciatus. Next base: position 37,530 of record CAKAOI010041016.1, on the reverse strand, counting down.
GCAATCGATTCCCTCAAGGAATCAGCCACATACAAAACCCAGTGGCAGAATATACACAGGCCACAATAATAGCTTATTCCTCTCCGACATACATTAATATGCCATCGTCATAAAAAATGTGATTATTGTGTCATATTTTCATTTGATACACAATCACCATAGTAATGTACCAGTGATTAAATAAAGAATTCTGTATCCCTGTGCTGACAGTTTCCCTATTAATAAAATGTCAAAATCAGGTTATCTAATGCATATTAAAAGTCGGGAGGCCGCATCCTGGCTCACTGGCTCAAAGCTCATCTCAGGTGGTAATTTGCGGCCTATTTTCCATATAAAAGAGACAGATTCCAGTTAATTCATCCAGTTGGAAAACCAGGAGTGTCTAGCTCTTTGATATAGTAATTTGCCACCGTACCCAGTTATACCTGGACTAGTTCTTCGCGTGTCCTCTGGCTTGGTTTCTGTCGAATATCTCCATTTCAGCCTTAACCTTCCAACAACCACACACTCGCACACAAACATTCACACTCACTTATTCTCATGTAGCCACTTCCCGAGGGACAGGAAGCGCTGCCAGAGAAAGTGTTGTATGTTTATGTGTGCACTCTCTGTCTGTGCAGTTGTGCACACACAAGACTGCGCCCTTTACGTCTCTTGGGATTGAATCAGGCATCATTCACAACACACTGAGCCTCAACCTGCCTGCTCTTTTCACCCACACACACACGCACACACATTGACACAAAGTTTGCAGTTGTATAAAGGAAAAAAGAGAGAGTGGAGTCTGATGGAGTTTGAGTCTGTGGGAATATATACTTGCGGGTCTGCGGTTCATGACTCAGAGGTGATGATGGGCAAAATTACAATAGCAGAAAATTTTTATAGGATTACAATATTAGATAGGCGAAGCATTAAATTAATGCTAGTGGACTGAAGGGAGGGAGTGCAGGGGGGCTTTGCCTGTCTCATATTTCTATTCAATCTCCATTACCAGACCACAAGAAATAATATGAATGTGGAATTATATTATCAGAAAAAAAAGTTACTGCTCGCTTGCAATTGTTTTTTTATGCTAGAAGACTCTATCTGTTACTCTAAAGCCAGATTGGATTTAAGAATACAGCTTGCCATTAAGCTGGGCATACACTGGACGATTTTAGCCCCGTTTCTGGCCCGAATTTTGAGCCGCACGACTCATTTTAGAGCTTCGTCGGGCCAAGGACCGATTAAGAGTGAGAGTCCACAAGCTCTCCTACAGGTGAAGCAGAGTCACGAGCCGATTCCCAAACGTCAGTGCCTTTTTTCTCCTGTTTTTTACAGTAATCAGAACGTAGCTATCAAGATAACAATGTACAATTGATAGTCCTATAGTAAAATAAAGGAACGCACCGATCTGACTTTTTCAATCCCGTTACCAATAGCGATACCCGGGCTTTGGGTATTGGCTAATACTTTAATTAATAAGCTACTGTGTATGCCTCACTGTGTGGAAGGTACTGGGGTTATTCTTATCTGTCTAAGGCAACGTCAGGCTTGATTTAAACATTGTTTACCAACTTATGTAAAACAAATGTGACCAATAAATACGTAGATATATATTTATTTAATTGTTTATTATTAAAGTAATAAATCGTATACCAGCAACTTGGCAAAAAAATCTTTAATATTAACAGGAATTACAATTCAAGTGTAAACCTTTTTAATGCAGCAACAAATCGGTCAAAACTTAAATTCCAGTATATAATGTGTATAGTATATAAACATGAAATTGAATTTAATAGATCGGCCTTATAGCCACCAATGTCCGATCCAGCTATTTGAACCGGTATCGGCCCGATATCCAGGCTGGTATCGGTGCATCCCTACCAAAACATATCTAGCTTACCTCTCTCTGCAAAATGGACAAGCCATACTGTCCATGTCTTCCTAGCTACCCGCGAGTGCATACACTCCGGCGCCTCTTTTTTTTAGACGTTGATGATCAAGGCAGCACGTATCTGCCTGGTTAGCATTGTGACCCGTACAGACCTCTGTTAGCAAACAAACTTTACCTGCCTCAGAGCTGTCAAACAAATCTTTATTGATAACTGTTAACAGCCAGAACGAACCGCAGGAGCCGACGGGCCGTGTTTTTTTTTTCTATTTTACATGTACAGTGTCGTGGCTGATGATCGGACCGTACAGTCTGAGCACATAAATCGTGAGCTTTGGCTTTTCATCACAAACTATCTACTCGTACAGTAGGAGTGGGAATTACACAACATTTCTATAATCTTACAGTGTATGCCTAGCTTTACACGCATATCCCTGCTGCAGAAGAGACCAAACAATATGAATAAACATTCATCTGTGTGACCAGCTCAATCTTTAAGCTTGTCATTACATTCATAGTAGTGGCTGGTTGTGATCACAGTCTAAGTTGTCCAGGTGCATTGTAGCAGACTCAAGCCCCCAGTCTCATCTGTTCAAATCCACCTCAGGACCGCTGCATCTTATCCCCATCTGTCTTTTGCTGTCTCTCTTTGCTGAACAGCATGTAATGAAAGCAAGATTAGCAATGGGAAAAAAAAACAAAGGTTTGAAAAAGATGTAGTCAGGAGTCGTGCGGAGTGCTGAGTGGGGAGACGTGAAGCCCATTGTCACATTTGTGCGCTGAGAGTCCCTGTGAGTGGGCATTCCTTTCTTTCTTTTACCTGCCTATGGAAAGGGAAAGAAAACCAAAATGTGCATGTGACAATAAACTCAATAATCACTGCTGTTGTGTGCAACACACAGTGCTATAAAGCAGTGGTACCCAACCTATTTTCCTTGTCATCACCCTAAAAAACAAAATCCTCAATTTGAATTCAGTGATTCAGTGTATTAAATTAATATTTTTTTTTTATTAAATCAACTTTCTTTAATGAATAGAACTCGCCTGGTTCGTCAACAGAAATAAAGTAATGCCGTCTTGACAGATTCGCCAAGCCAATGCAAATATAGAATATATTTTTTTGTAACGACTTAATTAAATTACTACAATAGTGTTTGAGCCAAAATCATTTTTTGTTATTGTGGTTAAATAAATATAATTTATGGTGTTGTTAGATTGCTGCTAGACCGCCCCAATAATACAGGTATATCGGGAGAGCAAACAGTTTTTTACCGCAGTGAAAATGTTGCTTTTTGAAAGGCTAAATGCCAACAAATGTGGATAGAAGCAGAATTTCGTTAGATTTTGCTACTAAGTAGCAAAAAAACATATCTTTTAAAATTGTTTTATACAGTCTTTTGGATAAATTATCCAGTAAGTGTGTTATGATTTTAGTTATACAAGTGCAACTCTAATTTTGACAACCTCAGGTCAGACAAAGCTGTGAAGTGGTGCCTAAATAACAAAATAAATGTATTAATTAGTTGTGTTTTCATTAGCAATGCAATAAGTTATTCATCGGTTGAAATATTTTTATTTTCACAAGTAGAATTATTTTCAATGCAATCATATAATAACATACTTAGTATCATGTAAATGCTTAAAGTTTGATTATAGTTCAGAGCAGAGCCCTTATCCTTGGGCTACTGTCAGTAATAGAACAATATTTTTAGATGCAGAGTGTGCGGATATTCACTCTCGTGCTTGTGTCTGGTAGCAGAGTTAAACGCTCCAGTGCACACTGTCATGTGGAGATATGATGTATGAGGCTTTATATGGAGTCGCCACATTGTTTTTCTGTTTTGACACAAGTGTTGATACATCATCTTAAAACCGTCTGGAAAACTCGATACTGTTTTATAAGGGTACTTTGGACTGGGCTTTCCAGATAGGAAAGCTGTGAAGAATTAGAAAATAAATTGGGCTCCAGTTAGTTTTAAAATCATAAAAAGTTATTTGCTATAGGGCCGGGTGATATCATCTGAAATCAACATCATGATTAATTTCCACATTTAGCTCATTAACGGTTGATGAACGATGTCTTATTAGATACACCCATGCACAGTAGACTTCTTATTCATCATTCGTACTGAAAAATAAACACAAAATCATCATGAGTTATGACTCTGAGTAATATTCGTATTTAGTGGTTAAGACCACTTATAGTTTGCTAAAAAAAAAGAATATTAAGCTGGAGTGTGCTATATTTTACATCTCTTGCGACTATCAATATAACAATAATTAACTATTAGATTTCAACACTGTTAATGCTTCTATTATTTAATTGCTTCAGCCGGATGATTTAGTGTATGGAGCATAGACTGCATCTAAGAAGTGGACGTAGTCACTGTGACGTCACCAATTGGTTTGTGGACCGCCGTTGTGAAGCCTCGAGTTTGCCATTTTTGCCGTCGACATCTTTTTTTTTTGCAACCAGAAGTGACACTAGAGGGTGGAGCTAAGTACAACCGAACGCTGAATAAGATCTTTTCAGACGACCTAAAAGGTTATAATTAACTTTCATGAACTGAAAACACACTATGAAAGGGTTAAAGTTGTAAGACGAAAACAAACTCCCAGACCGGACAACGCCGTGGTAATGACCGGTCATAAGGTAGCCATGCCCTAAAGCATCCCCTGCTTTATGGTCTATTTGACTCTAAATGGGACCATAATTTACTAAATGAACATCATGCTGTATTGAAAAAGACTTGAAACTAGAGATTGAGACCATAAACTCATGTTGACAATGTTTACTGAGGTAATAAATCAAGTGAGAAGTAGGCTCATTTTCTCAAAGACTTCTATACAATCAGACTTCTTTTTGCAACCAGAGGAGTCGCCCCCTGCTGGCTATTAGAAAGAATGCAAGCTTAAGGCACTTCTGCATTGGCTTCACTTCTCAGACCCGGAGGTAGCCAACTGGTATGGAGTGAAAATATTTGAACAAAAGCTTGTGTAACAGAGTGCTTCATCTGACATGACTTTCTTCAGCCTCCAGACTGTGGTTTGGGGACACTTCTTTATTGTTCCAGGGCTAAGTTGTAGCTAACGTGGGGTTTGGCCCCGTCACTATATTTAGCTGCTGGCAAACAAAGCTCAGGAACTCTGTTTGGTTCTCGAGGAGCTGTAGCATTCATTTGTACCAAACTGTTGCTCATGCTTAAACATTCACTGTTACTGCTTACTGCTATCTGACTCTGCTTTTGACTGCGAGCACCCCTGGCAACCCTGGGCACAGCCATCTTTCTATCTCCCTCCTGCACACACACACACACACACACACACAGGCAGTGTAGCACTCAGTGCACTGCGCTTCTCCGCTTATCTGAATACACTCCAGTATTTCCATTTACTTTTGCTTTGTCTGTATTGTGTGCCCACATGACAGACAAGTCATCTTTTTTCTTTCTACATCTTGCACCTGCCCCCAGCTGCATTGCTCCAGCATTTGAGTTGTTTTGTGTATCTGAGTTAGCCTGGAACATGAATAATTACATCTCTTAAAACAGCCAGGCAGAACAATACTGACTCGATTTATGAAATGAACCCACGCGGCTGAAGAAGTGAGTTTCGTCGTCGTACTTTCAGGTGCATTGCAGGTGAAGGTGGCGGCCATAAAGGAATGAATTTATCTAATTTATCTGCGTGACTGAAAGTAGGTTGGCAAGAGAGTCATACTCAATTTAAACTTTATTTCAGACTCACAAGAGAGTCCATAGCAATAAAAAAAAAGATAATAAGACATAGCCTATAAGGTAAAACCACAACTGTTCATCATTCAGTTTAAAAAAGAAAACCTATTATATCATATACAGGCTATCTCGCAAGTGTGTTCTGAATCTGGATGAGTACTAAGAGCAACTCAATTCAATTCAAACAACTTTATTAATCCCTCTAGGGGCAATTGGTTACAACTCTTCCTATGGCTGGTTAAATCCTCCATGATGCTGTTCTTTAACTCTTCCAAGCGACACATACAATTGTACATCAAATGTCTTTGAAGTTCCTCACATGTGGGAACTCAAACTGTTGACTGGCACTATGCCATCTGGGAACCTGAAGCACCAACGTCATTACATATTTGTAAGCCTCCACATACTACTTTTCCTGTAGCTCATTAAGGTGAGCTGTATACATAAGTGTGCATAAAACTCTAAATAATGAATATTTTACACACATAATTGTTGGTTTCGGGAACTTTTCCAGCATACATTATCACGTTATGGATTTACATTCCTGCTGCTTCCCTGTTCCTTCATGCGCTGGTGACTAAAATACCTATTGCACAACTGCTATCAAGGTGCATAATGCATGTAATGTAATGTATGTAGCCTAGTTGTACATGAAATCATTTTAAATAATGCACATTATGACACTGTAATAGTTGAAATGTCTATTTGTCAACTCATTACATACTCATTATATGTAGCACTGTTAGGCAACATGACATACTGATACATGATATAATATAAATTTGCCATACTGTGTGTTTCCCCCCTTAATAGCCGTGGTTGTGTTAGTCCCTTGTGGGCAGTGTTGCAAATGAATTAGCGGGACTGATTCATAACAATATTGGGGGTTTTATATGATGTTTGTGTCACTGCAATGAAGGCCATTGATTTATATTCATTTGCTAGATTAACCCAAAAGCCAGCAGATATTCATGTTTGGTTATTTTATCTACAAACTGTTTTTTCATTGACTGTTACACAAGATTTACTACATTACAACACATATTGATGTAATCAAAATTAACCCTATCCCCCACTCGTCCTTCTTTGCTGGGATTTTCTTTTACAAATGTTTAAAACCAAAATAGTACGGTGTTGCTTATATCATTTAAGATCATTAACACTGAGTTTTTTTTTACAAACCCTCTGTATACGTAACAGCAGCGGTTGAATTTTCAAATTTGTGTGTTATTTGCTGACACACTGCTCATGTCGAGGTGACCGAACAAAGAAATCACACTGTGAGAGTGTTCACTTCAGCCTGACTGTCAACAATCTGGAGATCCAACACTAAAACCTGGCCAGAGCTGTAATACATTAAAAATGTTATTATTATTATTATTAATAACCTTTACCTGCACAGACAAAATCGTATTATAATGGCGGCTGTCAGACCATTTGTGACTTGACTTTACATCATTACAGGTGAGCAGTGATCTGCAAGTGATAATCATCGGTAAATAAAGGCAGCATGTGACAAACGACGTGTTGTCTTTAACCACATTAAAAATGATCGCATTAAGCAGTCGGTCAACCAGTAAATACTATACATGAAATGACAACAGCATCTTAGACTCTGTGTTAAACGATCACTTGCTAATGTAATAACTCATCTTGCAATTATAGCGCATTCAAACATCTTTCACAGGAATGTTAGCAGTTGACCTTTCACTAAGCCCCGCCCCTGCTGCTACTCCGTCAAGTTGTCAGAGCTATACCATGGAGCCCACACTGTCATTAACTGCACTCCCAGAATAAATATGATCTCATTTTTGAAAGAGCTAAAAAGTGATTTCAGAGAGAAGCAGACAGAAGAGTCTACAATATGCGTTTTAAGGATATATCAGGATGTCAAATCTGAAACGATTGCATGAAAGAATAAAACTGCTTGCCATTAAAAAAATAAAATAAAAAATGAAACGATTGCATGAGAGTCTATGGAGCAGAGACAGATACGTAGCTGTCAGAGCTGGCCAATGCTACGCTGTGATTGGCCAGTCTGCGTTTGAGGGGCGGAACTTAGCGAAGGGTCAATTATTACATAGCTTACCTTTTATTATTGAACATAATTCAAAGATCCTCCAACAGTTCTGGCTGTAAAAATGAGCTTGGAAGCACAAATGAACCTCTGTATTAGTCACACCATTTAGCTTTAGAAATACTGAATACAAAATCAGACAGCCTTAAGGTGCTTCTCATTTTGATTTCTCATTCATTGCGGCAGTGAGATTTCACCGGTATTGAAGTTTTATATTTGTAAGGATAGTTACATTGACAAAAGGGAAACAAAAGGCACGGCAAACAGTCAATGCCAAAAAGTGAGGAATTCAGATGTCAAGGTATTTCTTGAAAGAGTGCACACAACAGAAATCATCCGTCACTGCTGCTAAACCAGGAGCTTTAGAAGTAACGCTGAAACACATCATGAGTTCTCTTTCTCATTGTATAGAACAAGTTTTGCACAATCAAAAAACTTTGGATAAATCCAGGATGGAGTCTATCCAGAGCTAATGTTTGTTGAACAATCAACCAAAGGCGTCCAGTGGAGAAAGCCAGTTTGAAAGTCTATTAGACATTTATATATTGTGTGATAATCTCAGTGGCTTAATCGTCATTTCACACTAGTCTCTCATACTCGTATACTGTACAGGAACCAAAAAATACGGAGACGGAAACCTGGGATACCTAAAATGAGAACTCTGTCCATAAGAGAAAATAGGAAGTGACTGGCCCGGCTAAGGCCAGTACACGGAGCAAGCTATTGATATTCATGTGAGGGTCCAGCAAACTAATGCCTCTCATTTGTACCTAAGGCACATCATAAGTGGCAGTCTTTACCCTGACGATCTGGCTCTTTGACTTCAAAGGGTGGCGTGAAGAAAGATCCTATTATTCTGCTGCAGCAGAAATCATTAGACTCCAAATCTCTGATGTGGCTGTTGAGGAAAGTAAGTGGTGAATTAATACTTAGCCACTGTACTACCGCTGTGCTCACGTCTCGCAGTGAGCAGAAGGAGAGGAAGAACACAAGAGCGTAAATCAAAGGGGTGGATGTATGCATGGTTCACAAGAATTAGCTTATACACAACATGAAAACGCAGGAAGGAACAGTAAATCAGTATGGGCCCAGAACAAGCTTGTGTGTCAGGAAACTGCCCTGCTGTTGTGTCTTTGAACAAGACACAAAATGCCCACCTGATATAAGGAGGCTATTGTCAAGCTGAGTGTAACTTCTGCCTCCATGTGGGGGGGAGGAAGCTTGAACTTTTTCTCACACTTTTGTCCTCTCCAGTGATGAGGTGGTTGCAATTGAATAATCTATGCTGTTGATTTGATGCTATTTGTGAGAATGGCTTGGTTTTTGGTGCATTGGTTGTGATTTGAAAAGACTACACAGGTGCCAACCGGCAAGGCTGCATTTATATGTCGTTTTCATCCAAAGCACTTTATAATAATTTACTCTCTCATTCACACACTCACGCCCAAGTGGCAGCGAGTTACTATACCAAGGTGTTGCTCTAACCATCAGTAGCAATTTGGGGTTCAGTGTCTTGCCTGAGGACACTTCGACATGTGACACAGTGATTAGAGGACGACCCGCTCTACCCGCTGAGCCACAGCCGCTCCAGCAACAATACGAGAATACTCAATTGGAGAGAACATTGTCTCCAACAACGTTGGGCCGTTCACATGTCGCGTCTAAAAATGCGTGGAAAATGCTAGCCGTTCCGCTTTCATCCTTTTATCCAATGTGCTTGGGAGGTTGCGCTACTGCCACGCCTGCCGTTACAAAACAACCCAAAACCTGCGCGCTACAGTGATGATGATGAAGTTGCGGTAATTTAGCAGGAAGCAAGGAAGTGGTGGAGCTAGCCTTCAGGGCTCCGACTAACAACTATTTTGATAATTGACTAATGTTGATTATTTCTTTGATTAATTGATGAGTCGGATAAAATAACAATGTCAATTTGGAATGAGATCTAAAAAAAAATGCCACAAAGTGCATAAGGTACTGTACTGTTGTTTTCCTCGCCTTCATTACTGTGATTTTGTTTCTGCATATTAGTCAGCTGTGTGTCTGATGTCCGTCCGTGTTAATGTCAAGTAATGTGACATTCTCCTGTTATGACACATGAAAAGCAGTGAAATGTCAAGCTCAGCAGGTACATGTACTGTAGGGAGGGTAGAATATAATGATATAGGATTTGACAAAGGCCATCAAAGCATAGATAAAAACATTTTTTACATATTATTTTAATGTATTTTTTACATCCACTTTTGTTTTTAACGCTGAGTGACAAGCCTCTATTATGTTTAACAAGTGACATCTCGTTCTGCTCTGGGCGTGAATATTAATTGAACATCAGTATTTAGCACTCATGCGCACACAAACACACACACCAGGGCCAAGGCCAAAGATGTACAGAACATCTTGTTGAAAGCAATGGCCTCAAAAAAAAAAAAAAGAAAGTGCTGAATATTTAGTTTCAGTTAGCACTCACACGTGTGTTTTGAATGTGAATACTGCTCAAATCCCCGCAGTCACACAGCAGTGGAGCCAAAAATGATTTGGAGCTCATCATGATGTGCCGTCTGTAGTCTGGCATATATTTTACATGAAAAATGTTATCCTCATGTTATGACATTCCTTTATATTGTTACAGGATATGTCTGGTAATATTCTGAGCTATGAGCATCAAAGTAATTTCAGAGGAGGCAGATACTCTGTTCTTAAAATCCAGTAAAGTAAAATCTGAGATTTGTTTCTAAACACATTGTATAAGTAAAATCTAATTGCTGAAAACACATGAAAAGACTTGAATTGTGGAGTTAGACTGTGAACAGTTTTGTGTTTAGGGTTGAGGGCTTGAAATCGGCCTGAAATCATGGCTCGATGACGCACTAGAGCCATCCTTTATATAACCCCTCCCCTAACACTGTATAACATTTAGAGTGCATTACATCAGTGGTTCTCTTGCTCAATCCCGAGTTGCAACACTTACTTACCCCAGCCTACAGTTTGCTAGCAGTGGCGACTGGCCATCTGGCCAAATCCCAGTGGACCGTCAAAAAATCCATAAAGTTTTTACCTGCCGTCTGGCCCCCTCAGTCATTCTTTCACCTGTCTCTGTCATTATGGGTGCTCATGGGAACGTGCTGCATATGTGTTCCATGGATGTATAAAGAGAACTGGATACAGTTCAGTACCTGTTCATTCCTGTGAGAGTTGCTCAGTGGCGCATGAAGCCAAAATGGCTCGACTGCCAAGTAATAAAGTACCTGGATCATCTGCCGATCTTCTGCATCCATTGGGCCCATAGAGCAGACGCAGTAGCGTTTCCTTTAACTCCGCCTCCCAGCCCTCGCTCCAGCATCGGTCTGGGGCTCATTCACATGAAAGGAGTAAGGAAAACAACTCGGCTATTAGAGCATTTTACAACTTTTAGGACCAAATGATTTAAATAAGGACTATTCAGGTGTTCGTACCGGGAAGTTGATTTACCTTGACCTTACCTTACTGCTGATTTACGGACGTCTCTTTCCCAATGTAAATCTACGGGAAAAAAGTCTTTTTGGGCCCAATGGCATCACGTGACGGACACAGAAGTTGCAGTCCTGCCGTTTGGCCACTACGAAAATTTGCATCAAAGCCCAGTGCTCTTCCTGGACTCACTGGCCAATCACAACCAGTTTAATTAAACTTGTGCTTACGTCATAGGCTAGCCTACTCCGTTGCTACTGTTGCGGCTGTGAAATGAACACAACCCCCCATGATCATCTCAGTCCGATAACATTTGGAAAGTCTAGAAAGAGCCGCACGATTTAATTATTTTATCCCAATTCAAGTTAGCATAGAGCTAAACCGGATGTTGGCCAACAGGAAGTGTCGTATACAGTGTACATATGTAATCAACCCTCACCTGTGATTGGGCGTGGTTCAGAGCCATCAGCAGACCCGCCCCCCAGCATTTCAGAGCAGAGAATACTGCTTATTTTTCTACAGATTTTGAAACCTAATTTTATATTGGCATTTTTTTTTAATCATTCAAATTTGGCTGGGTACTTAATAAGACATTTTTCTGTTTTGTGACAAACACATATTTGTTTTTGCTTTATCCAGACTTTAATGTCAAGGAGGAGCAAATTAAAAGCAACATAATAATCAGCACCTTTACCCCAGCATATATAATCCATTTGTTTGCGAGCAGTCAGGACTTTGGGTTGAAACTAATTGTGTTGATTAACGGTGGAGAACCAGCCACCCGCTGATTAAAACCGGCATTGGGAAACAAACTGGAGTGCCCGGGTCAAACAAATTTAGCTCTTTATTTATTTATTTTTTTAATCAACAAGCAAGTCGTTCGCTAACACCAGAGAACTGCTAAAAGGCTGCAGCGGTGGCCCTCTGAAAAGACTGGAGAGGATGCAAAAACTAAATGTACCCAGCCACTGTGTAACAACAGCATGTTGCATGCTGAGTGGATGTGCTTGTCATCAAGGTGACAACAAGCAGCATGTCAGCACCTCATCCATAATTCAAAAATATGCTTCTGATTTCAGACAATACTTTGGCAATCACTGCCAAACTATTCCTAGTTAACATATAAACAAACAGCTGCAAAAACTTAAAACATAACTCTGGTAATAAATGCATTACATATGAATAGTCAGGCGAGAGGCAGATTAAGCGACATGATGGTGGTAATAAGTAAATCGGGACATGCACAGATGCTGTAGCAGCAGAAGGAATAGCAGGTGCACATAATGAATAGCAAGTTTGACATCTTAAATAGACTGTCCAGTGGGTGTTGACAGTGTATAAGCTTAGGCTTAATGCATCCGCTGATTCAGGATGCAGCGCTACCCAAGTTTTCTGCCTGAACTAGCTGGCATCATTAATATTCAGTGGTCACTTAAATGCCAACTATCATTTTATAAGATAAGGTACTACATTAGTCAAATAGTGGACACCATGTATTGGATTTATATACTGAAATACTAGCGTTAAGTGTCACGCTGCAAGAAATATTGTGAGCAGCAATTTCTTTAATACAGTTCCAGGAAGAGTATATGCTCTTCTGCTCTTTTTTCCTTGCTGCATCCGCAAAGCTGCCTGTTGATATTCTTTCCAGGCAACAGCAAACCACCAAGCACCTCCAAAGCCTTTTGAAAAATGTATGACCGAAACATCATTCACTTCGATCTTCAATTCCTAGCCTACACTACATACCTCCTTTCTGGTAAGTGCACACATACATCATAAGACTGCATAAAGCAGCCAAAGACCTATAAATCATGCAGTAAGACACATTTTCAGCGCTGCAGTCTATAGGCCTTTTGTCCTCCATTTCTATCAAGCTTTTTTTTTTTTCGTGAGCACCACTCTAATGTATGTGTGCAAATATTAGCCATATAATATAGCAATAGACTGTTTCTAAATATGGGGTTTTATGTATTTATTAAAGCATGGATGGCTATGGATCCTTGCGGTTGAATGAACATGACGTGTGAGCAGAGATTTATGGCGTAATAGAGTGAGCCTGCGTGTTTTGATTGAAGCTTAAAGCTTGATTCATTTTCTACAGATGCAGTGTTCAAAAAAAAAATTAAATTTGGCTGAATTTCAATTTTCGAATCAATCAGCCTTCTTTTTTTTTATCGTAGCAAGCTGACTGGAAAACTATTGTGCAAGATTCATTAGCGGATGGAAGACGGAGCAATTTCGGCTGCAGTCTTTTTCAAAAGCAAATTCATACGGGGGTACATATTGGATGTGGACGTCTGAGAGATTGTTGGTAAATTGTTTTGCAGATGAAATGGGCAGGTGACAGGAAGCAAAAGAGCATATCGGCGGCATACATCTCATTCTCGGAGCACCTCGGTATTGGCCTTCTATCTGATAGGAGCTCTCTCCTTCCACTTCACTGACTGTCCCCACAAGAGGAGAGCTCTCAGCTCCAACTCCAACCACTTTTTCCATTATGCAAATGATTTCCCCGCAGAAAAGCTCCACGCCTGGTGCCCATCAATTCAGCAAGGCCTCCAGTTTGAATACATGGGTTTTTTTCTCTCCTCTACTCCCCTCACCCCCTCCTCTTCTCCCCTCCATACTTCTGAAAAGAAGGTCTATTTCTGATGCATAGCAGTGGTGTTCACATTGCTGTGGTGGGGGAATAGAAAGAGCTCTTACCCAATCAATTTACACAACCCCCCTTTGAAGAGTATGCCTTTTTTTCTATGGTGAGGAGTGAAATTATACAAATGTATGGGGAATACCAGCTGTAAAAAAGTAAGTTGAATTCATACAGCCATGGGTTGTTTAGAGTGACGGCATTACCATTCTAAATGCATACATCACACCAGGACATATAAATAAACTCCCCCCCAACACATTTGATTAAGTTCTTAGAGGCCCTGGAGGTGTGTGGCCTTAAAACCTCACTATAGTTTAATCCTCTCCTCTGCAGAAAATTCCTGGAGTAAGACCATCAAAAAAATCTTAATTCTCTGCATTGCCACTGGCACTGAGTCCATCTGCAAACTCAGTACACGCTGAGCTATTTTTGTATTTTCACCCGTACAAGTCTGAATATGCATTTTTTGTTTGAACCAATAGATGATAGAAAGATATCACATCATATATAAATGAAAGTTGACCTGATATGCGGTAGAAATGCAATTCACCCACTCATATTTAGCTTTTTTTTTTTTACACAATAACCTCCATCAAACACAGATGTTAAGTGTTTATATTTCAGATAAGTAGCAGCAAGGACAGAACTTACATCTTAGACAGAAAAAAGAACTAGTCGATCTACATTTGCTAATTTTCTTTGCCTGCTTTTTGTGCAATACCCAATTATTTCCTTTGGACAAACAGAATCTCTTAAGTACGCTCCAGTGATGTGCAGGTTGACCCAAAACCCATGTGTCCAGATTGACCCACGGGTCGGGCGGGTTCGGGTGAGCTTATTAGAAAATATCGTGGGTTTGAGCGGACGAGGTCAAAGAGTGACAAAGCAGCATTCCGAGTAAGTTATTAATAACTTACAGCAACATTGGTGCAATAGTCCACCTTCTTTTCCCCTCTCTGTCTCTCTCTCTCTCAAACACACACACCACAACGTGCCACCACCACGGCTGGTAATGTGCTGTCAAGAGGTCATGGTCATTTCACGTATTTCTGTGAGATCACACTCGCACACAGCGAGCTGCGGCGCTTGAGTCCGCTTGTCTCTGTCCTTGTCTCGGATCTCAGTTCCTGACATTTATTGTGCTAATATAATGCTTAAAGCTGGTGGTTTGTGGGTCGGGACGGGTTCAGGTGGTTGATTTACGCATGTTTTTGTGGGTCGGGCGGCGTAGGTTGGCTCTCATAATGGGTCGGGTGGGTGCGAGTTATAAAAGACCCTGACCCGTGCATCACTAGTACCCTTCTCTTATGAGTACACTGTATGCCGATGAACTCTGTACTCTTCCCAGTATTCAGCTGAACACACAGTATGCTGCAGTCACATTTTGTTCAAACGCTTGCAGGTAGGGCAGCTTTAAATTGTTTTTTTTAATTACTTTGGAATACATTTGCCCGTCTACATCTGAAGTTATAAACTGCCGCTGTGACTTTTCTTGCCTCTAGGATGACCGTGTGGTGTCAGTTAGTCATGTCTGACAAATGAATCAATGAAAATCAAACCACATACAAACAAACAGTGAAGTGAACGTGTAACCTAGCTTGTGAAACCTCACTAGGCAGTTACCGAAATGCACTACACCAAAAAATCCACACAAATCTGCACAATACACACACGACGTTTAGGATTTCAGTGTATCGTCCACAGCACAACATTCCAGTTCGTTAAGGTCAACTAAAACGAATCCTTCCCTCTGGAGTTTTGGTGAGGTTGGTAGCCGGTCAGGCAAGCTATCTGCTCATTAGTCGACAGTTAAGAGTCAGGCAGGAAGTAGCCACTCTGGCATTTCTCCGTCCAGATGGTGAGAATGGCAATAATTGAGGATGTTCCTGAGGCTTCAGGACGATTGACAACTCCATAGGGCACGGTTCAACTGCAGACTGCTTTGACTTTGCCTGAGGTACGCTTTGAGTCCGAGCCTCGGACACACCGACGGACCACCTTCACCGGACGGACTCCTTTCCATTACCCCCGTGGGCTGTGCTGCACTTCTGAAGTATAAGCGGTTGAACCATGTCACTTAGTGGATGAGTGAAAACGCGTATTGGCAGAAATGGATGTATACTAAACCCTCAAGCAGGAAATGATATTGTCATTTTTGAAGAGGTAGATCGTCACGAGGTGTCAGGTTAAACTGGAACTGCAGGTTTCAGTTCATCAGAATGATATTGGCTGCTTTGCATTAATGATACCCCGTGTCCTTGTTAGAGACCCTTTACACCCACACAGTCGCTTTCACCTACTCTGGTTGATTAGACCGCTGTGGAGGTTGAAATTGGGCGGCGCTAACGCAGGGACATACGTGATGTCACTGTAATGTATGTGCTTATAAACATGTGTACCACCCTAACATGCTCAGACATAGGAACAGAGAAATGTCAATTAGGACAATTCTGTATCACCCACACAGAGGTCAAATCAAGAAAAGTAATTGAAAAACATCTGAGTGGGTTACCATGTGTGGGTCTTTAAACACATCGCAATATATTTCCAATTTATTTTATTCTGGCACATGCGAGTATCAGACTGTTTGTGAGATCCGTCATTTTATACTGAAGCATATGACAGCAAACTTTCATTTTATAGCCCCTCCTTTGAACTTTCCACATCCGCTGGCATTTCATCAACACAACTTGACAGCTCTCTTCTCTCATGCGACGTCTCTCAACCGCCGAAAAGTGGACACTGCACTAACTCAACCTGACGACAGGTTAATTCGTAAGATTAACAATCCCCAGCAGACATCTAGCGGCACAGAACTGCTGATCCCTACACTAACATTCGTTTTTTCTGCATGTGATCTCGCACAAGCTGTCACTGATAGCGGTTGTGTTTACAATACTTCTAGATTGCTAGCGACAATTTTTTTTTTTTTTCCATTCACCCCATCACAGACAAGCGGATGTTCTCTCCAGGTTTATAAAACAAACGCACGGCAGATGAAGAGGAGGCATGCCTCTTAATGAGCGAGTGGCCCATGCTATTTGCTTGCGATTCAGCAGAGATTAGTGTGATTACAGTGTGACAGCTGTGTAATTACATGCGAAGCTCCCAACAAGAGAGTAGATGACATGTTTGAACAGCTGCAAACGGTGACTTTGTCCCCTCTGTCACTTAAAGGTGTATCGTTCCCAGAGTGTGCACCTGAGTCTGCATTTATTTGTGTTCTGGTCAACATTTAACCGACAGGTGATGTCTTGCAAGACTTTGTTCCATGAGAGGCACCAGTGTAGAAAAAGGGGGTCGGTAGTTGGTAGTTGTGGCGGGGACATAGACTGTATATAAGATGTGGATGTAGTGACTGTGCTGCATATTCTCATACAACGGTGCGTATGATATGTGGCAGTTTCCGTTCGTCACATGCATTGTCTTTTCAAAATATACTTCTGTCTTCACAGGAAACAACTTCCTTAAGAATAGGCAATGCAACTAGTTAGGCTTAGGAAAAGATGGACTTGGTTAGGATTAGGCAGCAAAACTACTTGTGGTCTCCTGGGTGAAAGTCCGGTATTTTTTGACCCATTCATCCACCCCGACCTCTTCCCTAGGTGGCGTTTACCGGTTTTTATATTTGCTGGTTCACGATTACATGAATTACACACAAATTACAGTGCATTACTTTTCGTAGGTACAGCTACAGACAGTGTATGAGATTAGCCTGCACTGCGGCGTCACCCATTGGTTTGTGGACTGGCGTTTTGAAAGCTTGAGTTTGGCATTTTGGCCATCGCCACCTTAATTTTTTGGCCATCGCCATATTGTTTTTTTGCAACCAGAACTGACACAAGAAGGTGGAACATAACAATTTACTAAATGAACATCATGCTGTATTGAAGAAGACTTGAAACTAGCGATTGAGACCATAAACTCATGTTTACAATGTTTACTGAGGTAATAAATTAAGTGAAAAGTAGGCTCATTTTATCATAAACTTCTATACATTCGGACTTCTTTTTTAACAACTGGAAGAGTCGCCCCCTGCTGGCCATTAGAAAGAATGCAAGTTTAAGGCACTTCCGCATTGGCTTCAGTTTTCAGACCCGTACGTAGCCCACTGGATGCTGATGACGGTGTGTGGTACCTCCCATTACAGATGTTTTTTTTAGCTGCACGATGCCTCCAAACATCTCAACAGCTAACATTTTACTGACAACATATGGCTTGTGACTGTTTACATCTTCTTAAAATATGCTCACAGTTTACTATTTTACAGATATAAATAAATAAATAAGGTTGCACAAAAGTAAGGCAAAGAAGTGATGAAATGTAAAGCAATAGGAGGTGATAGCAGACTGTTCACTGCAGCTCAACTAATAAAGTAAAACAGATCCTCCCTCGATCTACCTCGCCCCTGTAGTTATGAATATGATTATTTCTGTTTTTGGTTATTTTTTGCGATTATTTTCACATGAAACGAGGTGTCTAAATAAAAATGAATTGAACTGGAAAGCAGACTTGACTGCAATATGATACATTAATGATTCACTGAATTTGTGATCGCGGATTGCTTGGGCTAAATTTCCCCAGTTTCTTCCCCATCCTTTGCCTCCTGCATGTCAAGCAGACGACGCTGACAGCAGCCCACCTCTCTGGGCGTAGCGCTCAGGTTTTTATTTAATATGGTCACGCTACCAGGACATCCCTTTGGATTTACAGCGCTGATGCGGAATGCAACAAACAATGGCAATAAACAAGAAAATAAAAAAACTATGTGACTTGTTTTTAGAGGTGAAAAGTGTGATGTGCAAACTTAATAGTCACCTCCATGAACTCATTTTCAGGATCACTGTGAGCTCCTTTTAGTAATACTTCCTTCTCATTTCTGCCTTATCAGGTGCAGGATCTTTCAGTACAATTACCCTCGTAATCAGACTCTGGAACAAATTTTCTCCCTTATTAAATTATTTCTTAATATCGTTTAAAGATGATCACAGCCCCACAGTCAAAATAATTTAGCAAGAGTTAATTAATTGAAGAAGAAAATGAGTTTCCTTACAGTATGTTTAGGCTGGTAGGAATTTAGATGCTACCCGAGGAAACGGAGCTTAAACAGGCTTTAAACGGTTTAACCAATCTTCTGCTGCCTCTGAAATTTAAGGAGTGATTAAAAAAGCATCTTAACCAAAAGATGAAAATGATGTTGTACTGCCTGCAACAACTAGCAGGAAGCCACATTGGGTACATCTCGAGAAGCAGGACTCATCATTAGCTACTTATTGCATTTTTTTTGTTAGTTTCATTTAATCTTTAATTGACACTCTGTGGCGAAGGGCTTCTATTTTAGTCTGGTGTATTGCACGAGGCACAGCTCTGCACCGCTGAAGTGGCATTTTTCTGGCGCAGCGAGGTTTCTCTGGCATTTCGTTGACTCGCCATGTGCCTAAGTAGAAGAGCGACGCTGCAGGGGGGTGCATCATTGGCAGCTGAGAACAGTTTTAGTGTCTGTGTTTACAGCATTTTGTGGCATGTGCTGCCAGGTCCGAGTCAAGGGGTCAACACGTGTGCCGCATCATGTTCCGTGCTGTTTTCTTCACTTTAATTGGTGGAAAAGTACTCACACAAAACCCTCCAAAATAACGCAAATCCTTTTCTACGTTGCATTTAGCTTGTCAGTTTCATTTTCACTGTACATTCATCAACCGATAGACACATCTAAATGCACTGCAAAAATACAATTTTATAGCAATTATGGCAATAATACCAGCTAGGCAGAGTAAACATTCACGTCTATTCTTATCAGCGTCTCTCATCCGCTTTCTTGTTCTGCTGATCAACTCCCTTTACGGCCGTCTGAAGGTGACAAGTATGTTTTCCATCCGCGGTCTCTAATTTGAGTGACACACGTTGTCACAGTCTAGTTATGCGTGCCAGATCTACTGTGGTTAACTTGATTAAATCATGCACAAGCGCACCAGACTGCTGCTGCAGAACAAGCAACAGACGGCAACATTTGTCCGCTTATGCACATCACACTGCCAGATTATGGAGTGAAAATCAACAGGTGTGTTGAAGACTTTGAAGGCATCCTCAAGACACACTGGACACTTTGTTCCATGAAATCAAAACAAATGACTGTTTGCTAAATCCCTCCCCTGAACAGCATTTGTCCAATCAGAGCGTAGCAACCATAAATAGCCACAGTATGTCTGTCAAGCTTTGGATTTCTCCATATGCTGAAACGGTGTGAATGGGGCTAAAAGAAGAAAGATGCTCAGAGCTTGGAGGGTGGTGTCTGTTGTTGCAATTGTTAGCATGTTTGGCCAACCACGCCGAAGAGCACATTATTACGTAAGTTTGTAGGGTTACAGGTTATGTTTAAAAGCCTGTTTGGAAGCCTGTTCTGGATGCTATCAGAGTTTTGTGCAACGTTAACAGATCAGTCCAGCTTTACCTTACTGTATTTGGGGAAGTTTACACTCCAGCAACCCCAGCAAACGTTACCCTAGATCAATAATTCTCAAAGTGAGGTCGAGGGACCCCCAGGTGTTCGCGGCACTCTGCCAAGGGGTCTGTGATTATATGATTATTTTTCGAATACTATTTTAATTTTAAAATCTATAATAGTTCATAGATTACATTCTAATCTAACAAATCTGTAACTCAGAGAATGTGCCAATATGTTTAATACATGTTTAACATCTTTCTAATACATTTCTCTTGTGTTGTTCTTTCACATAACTAAGACTATAGAAGTGTAAAAAATAGGCTTTATCAAATTATTTCAAGGGACATACACAAGCGGGTCTCCAGTATATTCTCTATCTTGTAAGGGGTATTTGCCTGAAAAGAGATTGAGAACCTCTGCCTTAGATAACGTTACATTTTCCAAACACATCGGTTAGTCGTCAGCCTAAAAGCATTTTTTCCTGGAGTGTTAAAAGTGAAAAACTACTGTTTGAAAATACCAATATGTATTTAAACTAAGCAGCCAAACAAACTTCTTTTAGCACAATATCATTTATGTAGCCAACAGGTGCGTATTCAAGACCCGTTTTAAAATGAGTCAGCTAGAAACATTGAAAAGTCAGCAAGAGACGGCATTTTCATCCAACACCTGGAGCGAGCGTTTTAGCTTAATTAGCTGGCTAGTTACAGCTGATAAAGTCCTACCAAAATCGATGTTTACTGGCTAGAAATCTCTACCTCTGTCTGAAATCAAGGACCCATTGCTTCAAAATATACTAAGAATTAGTAAACGGTCAATCAAAAATACTCTCTTGCCTTTATGCCACTTAACTCTTAACTCCATCAGTTGGTGTGACTGCAAACAGGGATTTGGTGTGAAAAAGAACCCACTATTATGTGAGGATAGTCAACGGGATCATCGCTCATTTTGAGATATTTCAGTCCGGACAGAAGCGGTGGACCGACCGACAGACTGACTGACACTGCCAAACATGCCCTTGGTAGAATATTATGCTGACATGTGGGAAGCTGTACGTTTGCACTTGCGACTTTGAATGTCCTCAAACATCAAAGCAGAAGCTGGTATGTACTTTTTTGTTTCAACAAAACACGGCCAGGCTATTTTTGCTGCTGTTTGTCCAAAGTTAACATTTTCCCTCACTTGTTTGAACCATCTGTCTTTATTTATCACACAAATTGCGACTGACTTCTCAGTCTGAATCTGGCATCTTGCAGACTGTGATCATTTTATGCCTGCAATCTGTCTGGCCAAGTTGTGACAAGCATGATGGCTAATGTCTACTGTTTGTTTGGTGTGGATTTCTGTGTATTTTTGCATTTCTTATTTGCCTCCCCTAATGGAGAAGCATGGCTGGATATGAAAGTCTGTCAACACAACAGCAGAAAAAGATCCCTCCTCGCTGTTGCTTACTGTCTTTGCCAATCCCCCTCTGCCACATCAGTGCTGAGCTGTCTCTTGTTAACCCACTCGCACAGCACACAGCCCCCGCTATCGCTACTCTTTGGCAATCATTTCTTCTTCTGAGGAGGAGATGGGCGATTGCCATGATGAACCTGTTCTCATCTGGAGCAGACAAAAGTGTTTTCTAGCTGTGGGGCTTTCAAAGATAAACATCCTGTTGTCTTCACACAGTCTTGGGTCACCAAAAGCAAACAAATTATCATTTCACAAAAAAATAAAAGGTGTTGATGTAAAACAGATGAAATCCTACCCTGCTGTCTCCGGTTCATGCTTTACTTTGGAAGGAAAAAAAAAATAATGTTCACTGACAGTTTTCTAGATGCATAAGTTATAAATGAATACGCAGTGGCCATGTCGGTTGATAGACTGTATCAAATATGGACGTAGTCTCTTTGACGTCCCCCGTACATTTCTGAAGAGCATGCAAATGAAGCTCAAAGTGGGAGGCTCTGGCTGTCGCTATCTTGGCATTGATGTTTCTGGCTAATGCAAAAATTGGCAAATAGGTGGGGCGTTGATGGAGCTGAGGCAGGCAAAATGAAGCCTGGTTGCTGAAACACGTCTAGGCTGAGAAGCTAGGCCTATCATGGAAGAGAACGGGCTATATTTATTTATCTATTTACATATACATAAAACAATACTAACGCTAGAATATCACTCACCGAAAAAACTGGAGAATAAATGTCTTCAATCAATCAATCAATCAATCAATCAATCAATTTATTTGTCGCATGAAATCACAATCCTGTCAGCTCCTTCAATTTGTGCATTGACGTTGACGCTATTCACCATAAAGCACACGTCTCCTCCTATTTTTTTATTGTCTTCTGTTCTGCCAAATTGGTACAGAAAAAAAAGTCACGGTTGAATGGCGTCCGGTATTCCAGGATATAGCCAAGTTTTGCAGACATCACAGTTCCCGATATCCCGTTGGAAACAGAGGTGTTCCAGCACCACCCATCATCCAACGGCAGCATATTGGCCAGCAGGATGCCCGTCGTACAATTAACCGCACAGAAAGCCATATTATTTGGCCAATATGTGCATGAAAAAATCTCCAATAGGCATCAACATCACAAACATGACCGAGAAGCTAAGTTCAATGAGTCAAATTGAACAGTCATAAAAAATGGATGGTTGGTGTCTGGTTAATTGGACTGGGATGACACAGGGAGGCTCAAACTGGGACCTCATCCACTCTACATAGATGGTTTCCTTTTGATCCACCTCTCCCACATGTATCGAACCAGCTGTTTGACTTGACAAAAAGTGGGAAGTGTTCACCGCCCCCCTGTATATGTCATCAGTAAATGAATGCTCAATTGGCTGAGGTGACACCTAGCAGACAGCTAGCGGCAGTGACGGCACCCACCTGTCACTCAAAGCGGCCACACCGTTAATTATACCTAACTTTAAGCCTTAATATCATTTAAACGGGTGAGTTATATACAAATTCACCCCTAGTACAGTTTGTGGTCAGTGTATCTTTTGGTCATTTGATTTTCCTTTCACAAACTGATATTAAAAAACAAAAAATAAGTGGTTATTTGATTTTCGTTTTAAAATACAAAAATTAAAATTGAAATACAAGGCGTTTTTCTTTATTGGGTTAAAAAGGGATGAACTAAACTTAAAATAAGAATATCAACCCATTTTTTATTTCTAAAAACAAAAAATAAAATCACTAGAAGATGGAAAAACAACAATTTTTTCATATTCTGCGACGGAAGTTGCCATTTACAAAGTAAGAGCGCGTATGAGGAAGGTGATGTGTATGAGGGGGAAAAGACATGACTGCAGAAAAACTGCAGTCATGTCTTTTTCCCTGAGACAAACTCTTTTAATGTTTAAAAAAAATGCGTACTGATCCATGTCCATCACCTTCAGTTACACAGCAGCACCGTACTTTTTTTTCTCTCATACATATCACCGTCCTCATACGCGCTCTTACTTTGTAAATGGCAACATCCGGTCGCAGAATATGGAAAAAATGGGCGTTTTTTCAAAGTGATTTTATTTTTTGTTTTTAGAAATAGAAAATGAAAATCAATCATTTTAAGTTTAGTTCATCCCTTTTTGACCCTGATAAAGAAAAACGCCTTGTATTTCAATTTCATTTTTTTGTATTTTAAAACGAAAATTGTTTTTTAATATCCGTTTGTGAAAGGAAAATTGGATGACCAAAAGATACACTAACCAGTTGTCATGAACGGGGAAATTAGCTACAGAGACCAAATCCGTTTTTTATACCAGGCTGTAAACATGTTTCTTTCTGCTGTAAAGTTGTGTATTTTAACATGGGGGTCTATGAGGATTGACTTACTTTTGGAGCCAGCCTCAAGTGCAGTCTTTGGCTCTTCCGCGTAGGCTTCATTTTTCCACCTCGGAGGTTTGCCGCTTGTTGATGCCTTGACAATATGTGGCAGATGGCCTTTAAAGTGTTTCTAAAACCCCACTATTCAGACAAAGAAATGTTAGAAGAAGTTAAATAAAGAGAGGCCATCTTCTTGCTTTTAAGGAAAAAGATTTCCCAGGTAGATAGAAAAATAAAGTCTCCCAAAGAATGCTTTATATATATATATATATATATATATATATAGGTGCTACTCTGCGGCAGGTTGATGTATGATGCAACTACGGTTCAATTCAGTGTTTCTGCTGAGGCAGTGGATGGAACCGGAGCTGTGAGGGGTAGATGAGAAGCCATCACTATCCACTAGAGCAGGGCAGAAAACTTGATAACGCTGATATGCCCTAATAACAAGAAGTTCCTGAGATGAGTTTCAAAATCACACACACACACACACACACAAACACACACACAAAAAGGTGTTTTTATGTTTGTTGTTCTCAGTGGATCTTCGGCTGTTCAGCCTCATTGAAAATGTGTTTTGATGTTTTTTGAAAACGGCGTAATTCCTTTTGTACAGATTCACAGTAACATCCGTGGCTCTCAGCATAAAATATAAATCGTATGTGTGTTTGAAGTCGACATTGGGATGACGTATGTGTGCTTTAGATCTTTTTTTTCAGTGCCTGTTTGTATCTGAGTGCATGGATTCTGGCTTTAGTGCTCCAGGAGTCACGTGGCAAGAGTCTACTCATTTACATAAAGGTGTAATGAGCAGTTTTGTTAATGAATTCTGCTTGTAAAAGATGCTTACACGTGTGTGTTTATATGAACAGTGGGTTTAATTGCATGGGGATCTTTGCATCAATACTGTATTTCCATCTTGTGTGTGTGTGTGTGTGTGTGTGGCGCTGCAGAGAGCAGGACCATTGGGTGGAAGCTGTGCTGCAACCGTAGTAACGAGCTGCTTGGTGCCTCAGCATTTCTGATGAAGTCTTCCCTGTGATCACTCCTCTATCTAATCCCTGTCGGCCAGGTTCCTAGCAGCCTGCCTCCCATTAGTACGGCAGCTATCTAATGCATGCCCAGGAACTCTCGCATTAACTCTCTCCTGACCGGATTAATACGAGCTTTCCTTCCCACAGTGGAGCTTTGCATGCATTTCCATGCTAACAAACCTCTTGTAAAACATGATGCACATTTCGCACCGCCTAATGAGGCCTAGATATAATACAGAGTGCAAAAAAAAGAGTTCTCCAACGATTCGGCTGCTTCCTCCGAGTTCTGATTTTCATGGGTGCGTAAGGTCAGATCTTACAGCGCTGTAGATTAACTTGTGCTCCTTCCTGCAGCATTGTGTCTCCCGAGGCCGTTGCAAGGGGCCCATCCGTATGCCACAGTATCCGCGGATTCCTCTGTCCTTCTCTCCGGGCTGAATTATTCATGTACCAAAGCCACTGCTCATATCTGTGGAGGCAGCAGCTTCCCTGCGTTATGAGCCTGCAGTAATGTGACTTTATAGGGACCAAAGCTCCCTTTACCCGACCAGCCAATCCTACATTCTTTACTCTCCGCCTCAGACTCTCTGGCGTTTCCCCCCTATACCTCTCTGTTCCATTTTTCAATCCCTTCCTCTATCCCCTCTCTCTCTCTCTCTCTCTCCGTCGCCTATGTCCTTCTCCCACTCCTCTGACTTTATGAGGACAGACACTTTATACCTTTTGCTTACAGGTTTTCTTTTCTCTCCCTCTTATATTGTACTCTCCTTTTTCTCCCCCTCCAGCATCAGGCAGTCAAACAAAAATCCTCTCCCACACATATCTTTGAAGCCCTCCTTAGTCCTCCATCTTTCCACCACACATGTCAGTCTCCCTACTTGTCCCTTAACAGTCACTATCCACTCCAAGAAGATGCTGACCTGCCATCTATGTACAGTAAAATGCCCCTAGATGCACTTCTAACTCCTGCCCTGGACTTCCTGGATGATCGCAGCATCCAAGGGCATTTGTCATTATTGCCTTTGAACCATATAAGATCAATGCAATGCCATGAGAGATTTGCAGGGATCTCAGAGACACATGCCTTGCCTCTAACACAGTGGTCCCTTTAGGATTTATTGTTTTGTTGTTGTTTTTGCTGTTTTGTATGTGTTCAAATGTCAGGAGTTGGAAGTTTTCAAGATCCCGAAGAACTTGAACGTGTTCTCGGTGAAATGCTGCTCCGTAGCTGACTATCAGTTCTTGGATGTTGGACTTTGTCCTGTTTGTCCCAGTTATCAAACAGTATCCCTTTGAGGAGACCTGCACAAACTTTACAGTTTTCCTAACAGTCAGTAGGGGACAGTACATGACAGACAGTGGACCCTCTGTTTAAACCTGTAGTAGGCAGAATGTTTTTGGCATCATTGGGCAAAAATCCCATAATAACCTTTCAGCATATTGTAATTCAAGTGTTCTGAGAGAAAACTAGACTTCTGCACCTCCTCATGGCTCTGTTTTCAGGCTTTAAAAAATCTAGCCCGTGACGGGAGAGTTTGGCCAATCACAAGTCATTTCAGAGAGAGCGTTCCTATTGGCTGTTCATTCAACGGAGGCAGCTGTCAATCACTTGCAAACTCTGATCAAATGGTTAAACTAGGCAGCGGTGATCAAATATGAATTAATATTCTGTTGCTGTAATGCCTATTTCTTCAAATTTTTCAGAAACATCTTGTAGTGTACTGTTTAGCTGTAAAATGAGAAAGTTTGCTCCAGCTGGTGGGCGGTGCTTGGTATTTCCTCAACTGATCTCAACAGCCGGGTCACAAACTTTCTCATTTTACAGCTAAACAGTACACTACAAGATGTTTCTGAAAACATTTGATCCGAGAAATAGGCGTTACAGTAACAGGACATTGATCCATATTTGATCAGCGCTGCCTAGTTTGACCGTTTGATCGGAGCTCGTGAGTGATTGACAGCTGCTCAGAGACGGCAAGGCTCCAGCTCGGCTCTGATTGGTTGTTTTCCTCTGAAATCTTGCAGATGCCATTAGGAGCACCGGAGGACACAGAGGCACCTGATTTTTTTCAGAGTACCTGTCTCATGCAATTTAAATCTTTAATCTTTCGGCCAACATTCGTGTTAGTTATTGTAATATTTATGATATATAACTATATAATATCAGCAAAGATATATCTAAATTGCATTACATCCACACAGCTTTAATCCAGAATCCATTAGGGGCAAGCAATATGAGCTATCACAAAGCTTTTTATCTAAAATATTATATGTATTCATAAGGGCTGCAACTAATGACTGATTAATGACCTGATTATTTGCTTGATTAATCAATTGTCTATATAAAGGTCACAAACGATTGCTTTATTCAGTGGATGCTGCTGGAGACAGACAGCATAAGGCATTAGTACTCTACCAACTTGAGTTTCGAAATGAAGTAAAACACATGAACATGTTGCCGGCCTCGACTTGACTGAAAGGCAATATTATGTTAATCAAGCTGTCATATTGCCTATTAGATGTGTGGGAATTTCTTCATTCTTCCTCCAGAAGTGGACGATTCTGCATCGATGCAGTGACAGAATATAACCAGAAGTTTGGTTTCATTTCAGCTCAGTGAGAGTCTTTACTGAGGGTGGAGCTTTGCACACACACACACACACACACTCCGTGTCCTGCAGGCTGAAATTCAACCGTGGTGTTGTTCTACTGGGAGATGCAACGACTTAAACCAAGTAAGAGTAGAGGAGCTATGAGTAAGGAGAAGTCTGCTAGCCGCTAGGCTAATTCATGCTGTGTAAAATGCCATAGGCGTTCAGGAAGTGCCCTGTCTTAGAGCTGCTCTGCGAAAACCTTATTTTTGTAGCACACTTGAACTGCAGTAGGATTTATGATTTGTTTTTGTAATGAATACGTACTGGGGTGGGTCACACAGATACTGGAATTGAAAAGAGGCAGCTTTTTTTATATTTTAGACTGTTGTAGTCTGGTTTTTGGAACACTGTTTGTCTCACTGTCTGCTTGTATTAATTTATGAAAAGTAGCCATATGCGGTAATACAGAATATTGATGTGATACTTCGAGATGCGAATTGTTGCGCATTCAAATTGTTGACCGGTGAATCGCAATCGAATCACGAGGCCAGTGAAGATTCACACCTCTACTGCTTAATTATTGGCATTATTGGCCATTATTGTCATAATGACAAATGCCAGTTTGCATGAAATCGAACTGGTATAAGCTCGTACACCGGACCGGTATACCGGACCGGAACTCTATACATATCACATTCACAACTAGAAGCTGTCCAGTACAACCAGTCTGATCTACTGGCCACTGAGCAGCTCCACTGGAGCTGTTGAGGTTAAGGGCCAACTCAGTGGTGGTAATGAGGGAGGGGCAAGCGCTGCAATATAGACCGATGTAATAAAAACATGAAGGGAGATAAAAATACAGAATGCTCTTTTACATCCCGTTTTTATTAAGCCAATAAAACAGTTCAAGGGAGTAAAGAGAAATTATTGGTCGATGTCTTCTAATGAAAATATCTTTATTTCACCATTGGCGCCTTTGGCTTTCCCGTACAAGCTCTACTGTATATCTATTTGTAGCTTGGTTTTTAATGTGACTGTGTCATTACACTCGATGTCTTTGTATTAGCTCTGTGGGCTTTCACAAGTCATAGAAATGTCTCCACTCCATTTCCCAAATTGTCACACACAGAGCAAAGGGTCCTTCAGAAATAATTAGTTTGTTACATGCTGTCAGGACCAGTAATGCTAATCAAGGTCCAACATCTTGTTATGTGATAATTTATCGATCCAGTCAGAGGAGATAACATCTAATTTACTAATGGAGGCTGATTGAACAGTACACCTCAGAGGAGAGAGAGAGAGAGGAGACGAGACTGGAGCTCCACTCCGCCAGCTGGACCAGTTTTTTTTTTTTTTTTCCCTACTACGTTATCACAGCTTGCTAATAGAAATTCTCTTTTCCCTCACATATTGGAAAGATATTCATCACGCTGCTTTCAGTGAGATGATGCAGTAATGCATTTTGGACAGACCAATTCTCCCGGAAGCTTAGCAAGAATAATATGTTCTTTTGGTATTTTCTTTTTTCATTTTTTGATATAAGGTGTTGGAGTTTACGCCGCCTATACTAACTCCTTGTCTTTTGGGGTCAAAATTCAAAACGAGGGCGATGTTAATGTTGTCCTATAATTGTGGATCTGTCAGACATACATTTTTTTTTTTCTGTCCGCTGATGTGAAACTGTGAGACTATTCTTCTCTAAGGATATGTCTGAAGAAGAATTAGCATTTTATTGCTTTTGAGACCGCTTAAGATCTGTGTTTTTGTGTCATTTTCCTTTGAGAGCTTATAAAACAGACCTTCCTCAACGACGACTACAGTGTTCTCTATTTGTCGTAATAGTACCATTGGGCTGCTTTTTTTTTTATTATACCAGTACAATGAAAACCAGGAGAGACCACTTTATAGATGTCAAGTGTTTCCATCACAATGGAAGGAGTCTAAATGCAGCTGTTTGTGGGGAAGACTGTGGTGGTACGTTGGCATCAGAGTGAGATGTGGAGGCATCGTGCTACAGGTGCAGCTAATTGTTGGTTTATAAAGACTATGCTAATTGGTAATTGACTCCCGAGTGGGTAAGAGAGGAGAGTGGGAACATTAGCATACTCGATAAGAATGGTGTGAACCAGGAGGGAGTTGCCTATTAGCTTTTAATCTGACAGGATAATAGAGGAAAGTGGGAAAATATATAAATAGAACATTTTAGTTTACTAGAGGAAATAATGATCGAAGAAGAAGAATGAAGCATTCTTACTAGGGCTGTCAATCAATTAAAATATTTAAATCGCGATTAATCGCATGATTATCCATAGTTAATCGTGATTAATCATGCATTTGTTTCTGTTCAAAGTGTACCTTAAAGGGAGATTTGTCAAGTATTTAATACTCTTATCAACATGCGAGTGGGCAAATATGCTGCTTTATGCAAACGTATGTATATATTTATTACTGGAAATCAATTAACAACACAAAACAATGACAAATATTGTCCAGAAACCCTCACAGGTAGGCTACTGCTTTTAGTAAAAGAATATGCTCCAATCAGAACATGGCAAACTGCAGCCGAACAGGCAACAACAGCTGTCAGTGTGTCAGTGTGCTGACTTGACTATGACTTGCCCCAAAACTGCCTGTGATTATCATAAAGTGGGCATGTCTGTAAAGGGGAGACTCGTGGGTACCCATAGAACCCATTTTCATTCACATATCTTGAGGTCAGAGGTCAAGGGACCCCTTTGAAAATGTCCATGCCAGTTTTTCCTCGCCAAAATTTAGCGCAAGTTTGGAGTGTTGTTTACCCTCCTTCGCGACAAACTAGAATGGTTGGTTGTTACCAATGGATTCCTTATTTTTTTCTAGTTTTATATGATACTAGTATCTTCACTCTAGCTTTAAAACCTGCTGCAGCTACGCAAGTTGCGTTAATGCATTAAAGAAATTAGTGGCGTCAAAACAAATTAGCATTATCGCGTTTACTTTGACAGTCCTAATTTTTACAGATTGTAGTTTCATTTTTTTTGTACAAATAACATTATTTATGCATATGCTAAATGCTAATCACATAAAGTATCAGTTGTGGAAGATCCTTTATTTTTATATAAAAGTAGCAATATCACAGTGTAAAAATACTTCAGTGAATTTTAATGTTGTAGCTGGTCGGGGTGGAGATCATCTCAACCACTTTACGCTGTCGGGTCTACAATATAACAATGTGTTTTATTTTATAAGCGGACATTTCATTTCATCCTGTTAGGAATTAAAAGCCGAATTGCTTTTCTTTCGACAATATGACCAAAAAGAAAAAAAGAGACATCCAGTGTCAAGGTTAGTCTTTACAAGAGAAAAAACAGTATTTGTGGTTTGTCCGACCCCCCAATATGACCTATATTTATGTTTACCTGAAAAGGACCTCTACTGCCTGTGTGAATTATTACTGCTCTCTGTCAGAGGCAAAGGCAGAAGTAGCACAACATTTTTTTTAATCAAAACCTTGTAGGAGGAGGTTGATGTGGATGGATGTTTTTTTCTGTGTCCCACTGAAAGTCAGTGTTGTTTTCTTTTGACCATGTCCGTGACCTAACCGTAACCCTAACTCATTCTTATAATCCAGGCCACACATTCTTCCTAACCATAAACCTGACATAATCAATATTTTATACTCACAGAATATTAACAAGATATATCAAATGACTGTTTGTATGTGAGAGGGGTTGACTGATGAACCCACAGAGGTCCCCTCAGCTCTATGGAGCTTTATAGCATCTTTCAGCTCATTGTTCTGGTTTTACGGCCCACAACTTTCCTCTTTTGGTTCACTGTCACTGATCTCAATGACGTTGCTTTTTGCTTTTCTTGAAACAAAACGATTAATCAACAAAAAACGTCAATTATTAGGTAAACTCAGACATGTCCAGAAGGAAAAATAAATGCATTAAAGTCACATTAACAAAAAAATAAATAATAAAAAGACTACCAGTCATACAGAGTGCTTAAAGGTTCTCTATACGATATCAAGAGCATTAATATAGCCGCAAACATGTATTTGCTATGTAAAGATATAGAGTATTTATGTCTACCTGAGCAGAGAATGAAGTCGCTCTCCCTCTGTGTGTGTTGTAATCAGAGCTTGTCCTCGCTTTGTTGACATCGCCGGGCCAGCCACTCATGCTTTATTGCATGTGAGCGTGCCCCATTGGCTAGCTCACGGCTGCCGCTCTGCACTGCTCTCATCCAGCAGTTACAGCTGATGACGCCGTTGGTGTTGCGGCTACCCTCCGGTTCCTCCTCAGGTTAACACTGTTAGCTCCGTCAGCGCTGTTGCATTTGTTTTCACTGTTAGCGCCGTTAGCACCGTTAGCTACTAGCCACCGGCTCAGCCGTCGCCATGTTGAGAGCCATGTGGAGGCAATAGAAATGCTCCCAAACTCATATTTAGTACCTTTAAGAGTGCTATGCATTAGATCTCGAGCAAAGGCCATGAGAAATTAGATAGGTCAGTTACCCACCAAGAAATGGGTCCCAGACAGTTGAGAAATTTTTAATTGAGTTGGTTTTCAAGAACCTGAGTCTTTCCATCTGTATTACTAAAATCCACCATCCGATTTCCGTTCCCTCAGAATGAGTCTTTTGGTGACAATCATCCCCAGCATCATGGACGGTTGTATGGCTGTAGGAATAGAAGACACAGAGTGGAACATGAGTAGCCGAAGATGGAGAGTCCAGCGTCCAATTGGATGGTTCTTTTATAGACCTTTTGAGTACCAGTCAAATAATTTGGGCCAGAATCCAAGTGAAGGGCTCAAACAGAAGGATACATCTTATTGACGTTGCTTTTATCCCAGGCGGGCAGCTGTTTGCAGCAAAAAAGCTCTAAAAACCCACTGTAAGCTACCTATCCAGCACCAAACGGCAGGCAGACATAGTTAGCGACTAGTTAGCTGATAAACATAACGGAGCATCTGGCTGCTAAAGAGCCAGATATTTCTGTCTGCAAATGATGGAGATCAGACAAGAGAAAGAGGGATTGGGAATAGCATTCATCTGTAGACACAAACATGAAAATGTATTCAAATAGATGCTAATGCCTCGCTGCATGTGTGCTGCTTGCTAAAACATTTGCCATATCAACTTTATAAAGTGATGTTCTGTTTACAGCTTGTTGTGCTGCCCTTATGTGGCTGAACAATCAAATAATGCAGGTTTATCTAAGTCGTTTTTTTGCATAAACCGAACCAAATCTTGAACAGGCAGCCACATACCAAGCTCCCCAGCTACTGCATGCACTTCCTAGCTGCTCTTTCTAATCTATGAACATTTTCCAACCAAAGCCCCCGAGTGACGCTCGCTCCTTTCATGTCTGCCGGAGCTCTGAAGGCAGCTTCCTCTGCACTACTCTGCTTCCTCTCTATATCTGGAGTATTTAGGAGGTTTGCAGCGGCGTCCCCACTCTGTCCTGACATCCTGACCCTCCTTACTACAGCGTGGCGCTTCTCTCCTCGTTGCCTTGTCTGCAAATGCCAGAATAAATTTGTGCCTTAGGGAGTATGCAGAGATCAAATGGCCACAATTCAGTATTTTGGACCACGGACAAGGTGGGGGAATGTCACCAGAGGTCTCCCCAGAGCACACTGTGTGCCAGGATGAAGAGGCTCACTGATCACTGACTGATAGATGTCTCAAGGATAACACCTGTGCTTTTCTCATTGGTATTGGCTGTCCCACTGACAGCTAAGATGTAGACTCACGGCCGGGACACACAGGACACATGAGCAGCGTGACGGCTACCTCGCTGAACTGCTGTGTCTCTCACGTGTTTTGTCCACACTGGCAGAATTCTGCTGCTGCGCTGCTACTGCCAGCTGTTTCTTTCTACTAGGGATGTGATGGTGATGACATTTTCCCACAGGTTTGCATTACACCGGACATTTTACAAGAAAAGATGATGCTCAATTTATGCAGAACGCTTACTTTGATCTTAACCGTTGGATGACTGTGTGTCTGGCCTTTCCAGTCCAGCTTTCGCTGCATGCGAGGCTGCAGATTTCCACCTGGAGCCGCTGTGCACACTGGCTGTGACCGCTCCGTCCTCCTCACGGCGATTGCCTAATTAACGTTATGGCTCCCTTTTATGGAATTGGGTTTAAATCCAAAGTGTTGCCAAATGGGCGCTTTTGCTTTTTCGCTTTGACCCCAAATCCTCCGCCATCATCTTGTCTGTCAACTCTCTCTTGTCCTATGTGTGTGAAATCTGACTCCTGCTACTCTGAGCTGAGACTCCATACTGAGCAGACACTTTCAGATTGTAGCGTCCGTCGTCCGATTACGTATTGATAACACGCAGCCGATACACCAAAATTAACTATATGGGTTTTATTTATGTGGCGATGGGTACGTTATGTAATTGGTGTGTGCCCAACCACTGTGTATCACCGGTAACACCAACTACCGCGACAACCCTACTTTCTACATAGAGTTTGCCTTTCATAATGGCCATTTCAAATTCATTATAAATATCATTTATATTTATTTTAGACAGTAAAAGGTTAAGGAGTGTGTGCTTATTTGTAAATAATAGTAATAATCCACAATTAAAAGCACTCCCCTGCAAATATTTCAGAATAAAAGCCTTGTTAACAAATGAAGCAATTCTGTCCACAGTAAATATGTTAGTGGGCTTTTATTTTCAAATGAAAACAAGACGTGTTGATTTAAAAATAACTGTTTATTTTTTTCATGTCCGTGACATATTCTGCAGATATAGACGTTGAAACTGATGTAATGTTGCAGATATGATGTCAATACACTGTCAAAGAATCATTTTCACTGTCTGTTTTGTGACACATGGAAAAAATAGGTGAGACCTTGAATCTCTAGAAGAGACACAGTTGACACGCAGCCTAGCCTGCTGGCTGTGTGGCTGCTCTAACCTGTTCACATGGGCGCCGAAATAATAAGCAAGAAGTTCCACGACGCACATGTGTGAACATGCTTTTGTGATTTCCCCATCCTATTCAGGTGTCTGTAAAAGAGGTTTTGCAATTGAAATTGTCGCAGGGGTGTGGGATACATTACCTTGAATTACCTTGCAGATATTCTTTGAAATAATGTCTGGCTAGTTTGGGAATAAAAGCTGAAAAGTTGGTTCGTTTGTTCGTCTCTCATAAAGTTATTATAGGGCTGTCAAAGTTAACGCGATAATAACGCGTTATGGCAAATTCGTTTTAACGCCACTTATTTCTTTAACCCATTAAAGTGGCAGTAGGCAGTATATTTTTGGCATCATTGGGCAAAAATTCCATAATAACCTTTCAGCATATTGTAATTCAAGTGTTCTGAGAGATAACTAGAATTCTGCACCTCCTCATGGCTCTGTTTTCAGGCTTTAAAAAATGTAGCCCGTGACGGGAGACTTTGACCAATCACAGGTCATTTCATTTAGAGAGCGTTCCTATTGGCTGTGCTCTGGTCATGTGACTAGAACTTGGCGTTACAAACTTTCTCATTTTACAGCTAAACCGTGTACTACAAGATGATTTTGAAAACATTTGAGGAGAGAAATAGGCATTAACGTAACATAATATTGATTAATATTTGATCAGCGCTGCCTAGTTTGACCGTTTGGTCGGAGTTCGCGAGTGATTGACAGCTGGCTCTTATGGACAGCAGCTGGACAGCAGACCTCAGATCAGCTCTTACTGCTGTGAGATCTTGCAGACGCAGTTAGGAGCACCGGAGGACACTGAAGGACACAGAGGCACATGATTTTTTTCAGGTTACCTGTTTCATGAACTACTGTCAGGATATGGCGACCGTTTTATAAAAATAACTTTTTTTAATCATATTTGATCCAATCTCGCCTGCTGATGCTTTAACACATCGTGCAATTTTTAAGTTGTAGCAGGCTCAGTTTTAAAGCTTGCATCATATAAAACTAGAAAACCTAAGGAATCCATTGGTATCAACCATGTCATACTAGCTTGTCGCGACGGAGGCTAAATATCGCTCCAAACTTACGCTAAATTATGGTGAGAAAAAACTAGCATGACCATTTTCAAAGGGGTCCCTTGACCTCTGACCTCAAGATATGTGAATGAAAACGGGTTCTATGGGTCCCCATGAGTCTCCCCTTTACAGACATGCCCACTTTATGATAATCACATGCAGTTTAGGGCAAGTCATAGTCAAGTCAGCACACTGACACACTGACAGCTGTTGTCTGTTGGGCTTCAGTTTACCAGGTTATGATTTGATCATATTTTTTATGCTAAATGCAGTACCTGTGAGGGTTTCTGGACAATATTTGTTAATTGATTTCCAATAATACATATATACATACATTTGCATAAAACAAGCATAGTTGATAAGAGTATTAAATACTTGACAAATCTCCCTTTAATGTACATTTTGAACAGATAAAAATTGTGTGATTAATGTATGACTAATTTGTGATTAATCGCGATTAAATATTTTAATCTTTAAACTTAAAATACATCAACAGCTATCCTAAAGCCTCATGACAAAAAAAAAAGATTGAAAAAAGATAATGCTTGATGAGTCATCTTTTTAATGTGTGCCGTGCATGCATGAGGGATGTTACTAAAAGAAGTTATTTGCATTTAATTAGCCATGAATACACATGAGCCAAAGAAGAACAAAGAACAGCCACATGAATTTTGGAATGCAGCCCCTGATGGGTCGGTGCCTGCATGAAGCTCTGAAAATGTTATGCTTGCATAATAACACTCACAGCACCACGTTCACAGAGATGAATATAACCTCTCACTTCCAAATCATTTTGCGTTGCCATGGGAATTAAAGCTTTTTGCACACTTCAGTAAGAATGGCCGTGCTAAATGCTTACACAAGATACTGTTGTTGTTACATAAGAAGCACAAACACTTTGCAAGGCTCGCCCGTTTTAGGAGTTGATAGGCCATCGTTTTCTGAGTGCGTCGGTACGTGGGCGGCGTGCAAACCGATCCTGTGCAGGAGTCGATCCAATCTGCACTGTCAGCACACATGGGGCTTCCTGGACAGGCAGAGCTGCTTCCCTGATTGGCTGTCAGTCGGCGTCAGTCACTCAGAGCCCGACTATCAGTCATACGGAACACACACACACACACGCGCGCACATACAAAGAAATGAATCGAGCTTTTAGAGAAGCCGAATTATTTGCAAGTAAATTGCAAAACTTTCATTCAGAGAGAATTACCCCAGAGAATGGATCGGGAACGGCTGCCTGAGCCCACAACTGTTCCGCAGCAGCAGTTTACTTGTTGAAATGTGAGAGGCTCATTAGGCCTTGGGTTCCCTGATGAGACAGTTTAATTACATGCCATCGGGACTCGTGCAAGTGGTAGAGCTGCCATTACAACTTTTATTAGCACTGTGAAGCGGCAAAACACAACATAAGTTCTTTATAATGTAATTGTGTCCATGGGCTTGCAATAGTCTGCTCAACAGTATGGGACAAACATACATGTGGGCTTTTATTTTGTGAAGCTAAGGCTTTTATTTTGTGAAATTGATAGTACAGTGGAAACCGCTTATAGTGATCACATCTGTCCGGGGTCAAATTGATCACTATAAGCGGATGATTATTAGAACCGAATTTTTATTGTGCATCATTTCTCATGTAGATTACCATCCAATTGACATTTGTATATTTATCACATGAATACAACGGAATGAAACAGACAGCTTTGCTATTTACTGGCTCGCTTCCTCTGTCTTTTCCCTCACCAAGGGTGAGGCATTGCTGTTTTTGGCTGGCTCTGCAGCGCAGGGTGCATGCAGAACAGCGCCCCCCTTTGCCGGGGCTCCTTGCTCGCGCACCCGGTAGCGGCATGGAGGGAGGCAGATC
>CAKAOI010041008.1:0-11936 GCA_916701655.1 Sebastiscus albofasciatus | reverse complement strand
TTAGGGCTGTCAAAGTTAACATGATAATAATAATGCCTTAACACAAATTCGCCACTAATTTTTTTCAACACATTAACACAACACAACAAAATGTGACTTTTAGGTTGTAGCGGCTCAGTTTTAAAGCTAGAGTGAAGATACTGGTATCATATGAAACTAGAAAGAAATCTAAAGAATCCATTGGTACCAACCATGTCGTACTAGCTGGTCATGAAGGAGGTTAAATAACGCTCCAAACTTGCGCAAAATTTTGTCAAGGAAAAACTGTCATGTCCATTTCTAAAAGGGTCCCTTGACCTCTGACCTCCAGATCAGTGAATGGGTTCTCTGGGTACCCACGAGTCTCCCCTTTACAGACATATCACATGCAGTTTGGGGCAAGTCATAGTCAAGTCAGCACACTGACACACTGACAGCTGTTGTTGCCTGTTGGGCTGCAGTTTACCATGTTATGATGTGAGCATATTGTTTTATGCTAAATGCAGTTCAGACAGGAACACACTCGCCATAGATTTAACCATTTATTGCACAAATGGACATACAGTTATGCTTGAGGTTGATGGCTCTAATCTCAAGATGCACCCTGGATTAGCCAAGCAGCATGTTGAGCCAAGACAGGGAGCGCAA
This sequence comes from Sebastiscus albofasciatus, assembly GCA_916701655.1. Taxonomy (NCBI): domain Eukaryota; kingdom Metazoa; phylum Chordata; class Actinopteri; order Perciformes; family Sebastidae; genus Sebastiscus; species Sebastiscus albofasciatus. Next base: position 11,309 of record CAKAOI010041008.1, on the reverse strand, counting down.
TACAGAAACCCCCCGAGTATACAAGAGTGGGCCCAAGGTGAGATATTGAATACCATTATAACCTTTGAGCCATGCATGTTAGGACTCTGAACTAGAAGGTGGAGGCTGGGGTGGTGGGGGCAAAGCTTTGCCAGCAGCAGTGGTGTGTAGCTGATTACAGCTGGAGCGTATGACTTCCATGTCCTGTATGATCTAACGCTACCTGTGAGGGTTTCTGAACAATATCTGTCATTGTTTTGTGTTGCTAATTGATTTACAATAATAAATATATACATACATTTACATAAAGCAGCATATTTGTCCACTCCCATGTTGATAAGAGTATTCAATACTTGACAAATCTCTCTTTAAGGAACATTTTGAACAGATAAAAAATGTGCGATTAATTTGCGATCCCGATTAACTATTTGAATCGATTGACAGCCCTGATTTCATGCATTATACAACCAATACATTACATTGATGCAGAAGCCTGATCATGAAGTGCAGCTGCATTCAACTTTGGGTGTCAAATCTATTTAACTTCAGAAACTTGGGCTTCCACAGAGCCTTGAGCAATAATGAATCCATTTCACTTGCTGGTGAGAATCCAATTAATGTCCACCAATCTATAAATTAGATAGGTATTTCACCCGTCAGTCAAGCTGTCAGTTTGATGACATGGTTGGTAATAGTGGGTCTAAGGCATAAATATTAAAATTCTTAAATGGCCAAATTTGCAAGGACACTTTCAAATAGAAAAAACGTATTCTATTGAAGCCCTCGGCTACCATGAGAGATGAGAGGGGACTTTTGTTCTATTTTTTTCTCCTTTTGTTATGCATAAGCTTAATTAAGTATTATCGTCATGTGTGGATGCATGGCAGGAAGGTTCAGTGTTTTCTCACTATGTGTATGTGTAATGCCCACAGGCATTTAGAGGATGTGTTTCTGCATATTCACACTAGTTAAGTAGCCTATTTTGGTAATACGTTACAAAAGGACAAGACACTATATCTTGATTAGTTACCAAAGAAGTGAAACAAAACAGTACGGCTATAGTTGGGTAGGATTATATATGTATTTATTTGAGGAGACACACAAATAGTAATTCACATTAGTAACCAATAAGAAATTATGCATTTGCAGTAACAACTGAGTTTTATGCAGCGGCGAAGTGCAGCCAGAGAGGACCGGCAGCCAATCAGTAAACGGATATCTGCGACTCCTGTGACGCTTTATTTGACTGTTATCAGCTAATTCAATGTGTGTTATGCACCATAGATGTGGGTCAATAGGAGCCTACTGCACCTACGATGTTGATGTGAAAGCGAAAAGCGAAACTTCAAAGCAACACGTTCTCACACATGAAACTGAATGAAAAGGCTTCTTCAAGTTTAGGCAACAAAACCACTTAGTTATTTTAGGCCAAAACACAAAGTTGTCCACTAAACTTAACTGTTTCAAAAGTGAAAGTGAAACTTAATGCTTCTGAACACAAGAAACCCTTGGCGGTGATGACCCTGTGCTTTGTGTCCCATCTATCGTCCCTGACCTTCACTGGAGTTTCACACCGTCTATACTACAGCGCCTGATTCTGCTCTTGTCATCATTACTATCGATAGTCGATAGAGGTCCCTGTCATGTTCTTTTATACCTTCTTTTGGTGATCTACCATGTGAATAGATGATAAAATCAAATATAGGTTAAAGTAGGCCCTTTTGACCCACATCAATGGTGCTTATAGCGATCGACCACGCCTATCTAATGGCATGACAACAGTTTTACATCCTGTGACATGTTGACCTATGTTACAAAGAATGTCTTTCCAGCTGAAACACATGAACACGCCTCCCTCCCACAGAAGTGTAATTATACCTGCTGCTGGTGTGTTTTCGGCGTAACTAAAGTGCCCATAAGAAATGAAATTATAAGTTATTATCTGCCATTTAACAGTCAAATAGAGTTAATCAGAAATTATTTATTAAGAAGGTAGTCAGTATATGCATGCATATGTAGTATACTGTATCTAGGAAGTGGTTCACTAACATATCAGACTCTTTCCTTACATTTGTCTTGGTGTGAACACCAGGGGAGGTAAATGATAGTGAATAGCACAGACTAACACATCATAGCTACATGTATGAAGGCTGTAAAATGATTCCTTATGATCTGATCCCCTGCAGGTTACCAGCAGGTTACCAGCACGACTTGCAAACAAGCTCCGTGTGTGTCCGTTTTGATTTGTTTACAAGCTGTTGATTTGTTAACTGAGCTGTGATACCTTCAACAAACCAAACCCCAAACTGGACACTAGTACAACCCGCTTGCTTCACGCTTGATTCTCGATAGTGGTGAGGGCGACGGGGCACGGCGCCAGGTGGAAGGCCGGGCGTTTGCGGCAGAACAATGAGGTGGCAGCTGTTGTGGCGTCTGGCAGGTGGAGCCCGGGCTGTCTGCCTGTGGGTGCTGATTGACAGATGGGTAAAATAGGGAACCTTGTCTGGAGAATCCCCGCCGCGTGATGGATGGAGGTGTGACCGAGTAGCACCGAAGCACATTTGGATGCAGGGTATTAGTCTGGTTTGACAGAGCAGGATCGCCACTGTTGATCTAGGACCGGTTTTTAATCTTGTCTTACTCTATGAGTAAGTTTATCAATTCATCTAATATTATAGGTCAGAACTGTTTTCCTTCATTACGACGACAACATCTACTACTATCACTGAGCTAATACAGACCAAGGGGAGAGTGCATCATATTCCCCCCCATCTCTGTAATTGGGCTGAAATGAGGAAGAGGTTGAGTAGTTAACCCACCATAAACTTTAGACCTTTTGTTTCAGTCGTGTTGAGAAAAACTAAGCTGCTGGCAACATTTCTTATCATGTTGCTGTCATTCATCAAGATATTTGTTCCATCCACCCATCCCAGGTGTCCATCCATCAGTTTAGTCATCCCGACAGACAGCTGTTTCCTGATTGCATGGAGGCTTCCAGGCTATTTATTAAGTGTTATAACACAACTCGAACTTGAATGCAGTGATAAAACTTCACTAAAGGCTTGTCACTTACATTATTAACCAATCAACCAGATAATTAATGACATATGATTTACTAAATAATTCTTACATTACATGATTGGAACTATACCACCTGCTGGCTTTCATCATACACTATGAAGACTATGAAGTACTGTGTATTTCTAAATGGATAAAATCTATAAATTAACTTACTTCGCATTGGCTGACGGTCTTAAAGGGGACACATATCATTAAAAACTCACTTCTTCAGTGCTTGTGCATATCCATTTGTGTATCTAGAGTGTCTACCAACCCACAAACTGTGAAATAAGACAACCCAGTCAGTTTTTGTGGGCTGTCTAGATCAGAAAACATGTGATTCAACAAGCCGTTCAGATGTGGCTCCCCTTCCAGGCTCATTAGAATATATCGCCCTCATCTTGAGAACTATCGTATTAAAGGTGCATAATATTTTCCTTGCAAGCCAATCAGAGCAGACTGGACTTTTTTCAGAGGGGGTCTTAAAGAGACAGGCGCTAAAATGGAGCGTTTCAGACAGAGGGTGAATACCATACACTGTATATAAAGATGGACGACATGAGAGCTCCCCAAAAAGTGAAGCACAAACATTTCAATCGCCCCCTGGTGGCTGGCTGCAGTATAGGTCATAAAGCCACCAGACTCTGGCTCCAAACGACGTCAAAATCTCAAGATGGCAGCTCCCGTATCCAGGATGTTTTGTTTTCACAGTGAGGAATTGGAGACGCGTTGTCCATCTCTATACACAAAAAATGTGTTCTTTGAACATTAAAGTATGAAAATATGTTCGAGTAGAAACCCAAAATTTAAGTATGAACCTGGAAATGAGCATAAAATGTCCCCTAAATTATTACTTTTTTTGAATCTCAGGTACATTTTACCATAGTGGCACATCTAATCTCATGGATATAAACAATTATTTCTGTCAGACAAAATGAGACATGTGCATATGTGTGCCCACATACTAGATGATAAAAACCTGATATTAACATAATTATCAATAAGACCACGCCATTGACATTTTACTGATTATAATCAGTTGATTAAAATGTACAGGGGCATGTTCATGTTTACAAGTCCATTGGTGTACTTGTCTGTGGTGTTTTTAATATTTGTGTGGGGTTAAAGCACAATTTTTCCAACAAATATTTTAGTAATTGTATTACTAATGAACCCACAAGTAATACGTTTTACGCCTGAATTTAGTCTATCTATATTTAAATAAAAACACTGAATAAAAGTTTGATATTATCTTTCTGATACAGATGTGACAAGGTTTTTAATGTGTCTATCTCTATGATTGATTTGACAAAGCCACTCATCATAACAAATCCACAAAATGTGCTCTTTCCTGATCTTGTCGGCGCAGACAGAAGGTCTCTCAGCAGGATCCGTTTCCAATACTTCACCTGTCTCCTGAGTGGGATGGATGCGCCTTGATCAGGAAGCTCGGCAGATGGGGATTCCCCGGGTGCATTCGAAAGGATATGAAGCAGATGAGTCAGTTTCATTAATATACATTTTGTGCACGAGGGGCTTAATCATGTGAAAAAACACATTTCGTCACATTCCCTGGCTGTATTTTTTGCACAAGCTATAGCCGATATTGTTAGACAGACAGCGACGACTATCAGTTGCCACAGGCCGTACAGAGTATACTGCGTTCTGTAATGTCGGGAAAAGTGTTAGAGGCAGCGGCTGATGTAGATTGCGGATGACACTCAAATTTATGTGCCATTAAAAAACAGTGGAGGAGGCAGTCTGAAATAAAGAGCTGGATAGTCCCAACCCTTTCTCCAGGTAAATGAAAACAAATCTGAAAATGTTCTTTTTTGGTCCTCCAAAGTTTATCCCAATTTTACAAAAACATCCAAGCTCCCTGTCTACAAATGTCAAACCTGCAGCCAGGTGTACAGTTGACAGTGACCTTTCACATGAAAAACAACTTACAAAAGTGTGTTTTTATCAACTGAGTAGCATCTCAAAGATGACATCTTTTCTCTCTTGACCTGATCTTGAGAAGGTCGTATGCTTTTATCTCATCTCAGTTAGATTATAGTCATTTATTGTATTCAGGGTTAAGCCTTCAGCTAGTACAAAACACTGCTTGGCTTTCAACAAATACTAGAAGATCACTCCTGTTTTAGCTTCTCTTTGCTGGTTACCAGTAAGTTTTAGAATTGAATTGATTTTACTGATCACCTTTAAATCACTTCATGGTTTAGCTCCCTGTTATATTGCTGAGTTGCTGCTCCCCTCGGCACTGGTGGACTCAGGGTGCCCCCATTCGAAGAAAACGCTGAAAAAGTGCCCTCTCGAATGCCCCTCTGGTACATAAAATATAATACAGTGCCCTTTAGGATGCCCTTCCAGTGGAGGAAACGTGATGCAGTGCCTTATAGGCTGCAGACTAGAAAACTTTCTACATGCTACAATTTGATAAATTCAGGCTCTGATTGTCTTTATGAAACAGACTGATCCTGGTTCAGTTTGTTTGACTCATTCAAGACAGGCTTTTCACAATAAGAGACACATTTATGAAACAGTCCTTTGAGGTTGAATTGATCTGTTGAACTGTGGAGCCATTTTTCCTCTAGATCCTACTTTATTTGATATTTAATATCAAATAGATACCAAGTGCCTATGACTGTTCATCTTGGCCATAACCCATCTTAAGAATTAGACACTGTTGATTACATTCTACAAGCATGATTTTCCATCGCCTTGAAAGAAAAATCACGAATATTATATTGAGTTTAATAACCCACATGTATCGTCAGCAAAGTGAGCAGTTCAGTCAGTCAAAGTGTCATTTAACACTCGTGATTATAATTTCATTTGCTCTCGACTCACATACTGCATTTTTAACGGGGCTTTCTATATTTGCTGCAGATCAATATTTGTTAGATTCAAGGACGTTGGCTCTCCTTCCAATTAAATAATCTTCAATGCATACAGTAAGTACATCTCAGTCATACATTTTTTATTCTTAATTATTAAAATCAATCAGAATCTCTTTACCTTGAACACATTCAACTGGATTTAATGAAAAGATCATCCTTCTAACGACAGATCAGTTCAGCTGGTTTATCTTATATTTTCCATTTGTAGGACATTGAGTTGGCTAGCATTATCCTTAATCTTTGAATGTCGAAATATACAGTATATGATATATAGTTTCATTACTGGTAAAGCAAGTGGTACTTACTGTATGTAAGAGCTTTATTTTTACAAGAATTTCTTTTACAGCAAGAGCCTGTTCTCAGACAGGATCATGTCACACTGACTTTGCTTTATTAAGTAAAGAGTGGGCTGTAAAGTCATGCTGCTTGTCCCTCACTGTGTCCATTTCTAGCCTCCCACCTGTCCACGTCTGTATGTTTGATCCCAGCAGGCCTTAGTGTCATGCAGGAACGAACTTTACCCTTGCACAAGTTACAGCCGATTGAATGGCGTCCTTTGACATTGTACCACGAGACATCTGTGTCCGATGCGGTTGGTGTGGGCAGAAGCGATTGGCCGTGTTGGGACTACTGAGCAGGATTAAATCCTCTTCATTTGTTCTGGAATCCGCTGCATTAAGGGCATGACAGCTGTATATTAAAATTGATGAGCCCACTGTCTATATAAGTCTTGTTGAGTTTTGATTGATTTCTGCACTACCCACTCACTTCCTATATGCAGTATAAACCACTGACTCTGGTTAGTATTCCCCTCAGTGTTCCCCTTTAACGCCCTTTTGTGCAAGCAAACATGCAGCTTCTTAATAGCAAAAGAGAGAACTTCATATTTGATCATTTTTGGTGAAGGTCACCTCGTGTGTGCATACACTGTTAGGTGTTAGTGTGTCCCTAGGTATCCATCTACTGTATGGAGACCTTATTTACAGATTGTCAATCACAAACGTTATTACACTAAACAAGATGAATTACTCTCATTGACATGTTAGAAACAGTGGCAACTAGACAGCAATCTATGTCACAGACACATGTGACTGCATAGCTGCAGTCAAACTACACACACATTTGCTTGTTTGTTGCATTATCTCCTTTTTATCTTCTATTTTGCACCATCAAACTGATCAGATGGTGTAAGATTATATCCAAGTCTCTGAACAAAACAACACCTAATGAAGGCACAAAGGATTCTGTCTCCACTGCAAAAAGAAAAAAACCCACAAGGCCACCAAGCTTTAGAAATATAAATACAAATATGGCCTCAGTGCTGCAAAGAAAAAGGAGGGGCCATATGAAAAGCCAACTGTGCACTTTAAGCAAAAAACGAGTGAGTGAAGGTGTCCTTTATAACTATATCAGATTGCGCGCACACAAAAACCACACACTGTCGGTATAGATCTAATTCTACCTGCTGCCAAAGCCATTAATCAGGAAATACTGTGTGATGAGGCTGCTGGGAAAGGTGATATAGTACTGTTCTCTGACAAAACAGGAGCCGGGGACATAAATGAGACTGCCCGGGACGTTTCATTTCACCTTTTGCAGGAGGTGAGAGCCAGCTGATATTTAATATTGTTTCAGAATGAAAACACGGATGTAACTGATGCTGCACAGCTGCTTGTTTATATTCTGTGTCTCAGTGAGGAGCATTTTGTGGATATTACAATGTTACGGTGACCAGCCCACTAGGGAGCATACAGTCTCTCTCTCACACAAACATACACGGATGGATTACTGAACGGGCTTACCGGGCAAAGATCAGGGAGGGACCAAAGTGTCAGCCCCCCCCCCGGCCTTCACCTACAAAATGTCACTCAAAGAGACACGTACCAACCAGGAAGAGACTCAACATGACTACAAAGAAATATGAAATGACTATAAATTGACACAAGATGACAACAAAGAGACACAACATGACTACAAAGAGACACAAAATGACTACAAAGAGACACAAAATGACTACAAAGAGACACAACATGACTACAAAGAAATATGAAATGACTACAAAGAGACACAACATGACTACAAAGAGACACAAATCAACCACAAAGAGATACTACATGACTACAAAGAGACACAAAATGACTACAAAGAGTCACAACATGACCGCAAAGAGACATAACAGGACCACAAAGAAACACAACATGACCACAAAGAGGCACAACATGACCACAAAGAGGCACAACATGACCACAAAGAGGCACAACATGACCACAAAGAGACACAACATGACCACAAAGAGGCACAACATGACCACAAAGAGACACAACATGACCACAAAGAGACACAACATGACCACAAAGAGGCACAACATGACTACAACGAGACATAAAATGACAACAAAGACACAAAATGACCAGAAAGAGACAAAAATGACCACAAAGAAACACAGCATGACCACAAAGAGACACAAAATGTCCGAAAAGAGACACAACATGACCACAAAGAGACACAACATGACTACAAAGAGACACAACATGACTACAAAGAGACACAACATGACCACAAAGAGACACAAAACCAAACCAAAAAGAGGATAAACAACTCTAGTGTCCTGCTGTTCTGTAGGAGAGGTGTTAGGGCCTCTGCATGTCTGTGCCCAGGGGCCCAGGGGCCCATGCATTCACGCACTCATTTAGGTCAAAAGCGCCGTCTATATAGGTGTCAAAGTTTGTTGACGCTTTTTAATCGTGTCTACCGATCAGGTATGAACTTAACTGATGCAGTAAATGAGATTTCCTGAAGATGAACGAATACCTTCCACATTTCCTCTTGATAACAGGTGCAATGATTTCTATCTATCCCCAGAATGACTCTCAAACATGTGTGAAATTAACCAAGAACACAATCGCTCACTGCTTCGTCTCCGCATTGAAAGGCATTTGCAGCACTTGTAGTAATTTCCTGCGATGACTTTTGTTGTGCGTCGCGATGGCTGTCTGGATTAGTTGCGCTATCTCTGATTCTAGTTGTTTGTCCCTTCATTATCATCTGTTTCCTCGAATAGATCAGAGCAGATTGGAGCCCGGCCTTAATCTGAGAGATCCACATTGCTAAGGCAGCTGCTGGCCGACCAAGAGGTTGGCACTGCCACCACCTTGTAATGACCACGACAGCTGGTATGGCACAGACGCACATCACAGTGTTTGAAGACACAAGTGTGCTGGATCGTTCCACTTTCTGTGTCTGCCATCTCACAGTGATGAGCATTACTCTGGATGGCGTCATTTACTGAGTAAGCACGTTGCAGTTGCATTGTACAAACAAATTGATTTGTAGAATCAATCATGACACAAAAAGAACCGTTAGTGGCATTATATTCATCATCTTTTGTTGTTGCTCTTTAAATCACTTAATTCCTTTCTTATCATTTCCTGTGCTATGCTACAGATTCTCTCCTCCTCCTCTTCCTTCCTTTCCTCCACTACAGATCCTCTCTTGGAGTGTGCGGTAGCAGATGCTCCCTGGGCTAAAATCTGGATGGATTACAGGATCTAACAGATGCTGTTACTGTTTCCACCAGCCATGGTGACTACCCCAAATCAAGCAGAACGCAGTTATGCATTTGTGCATATACTGTACAGTATTTGTGTCACAAAGGAGCAGTCACTGGAAGGCTGCAAACATTGAAGACTGTACTGCATTGAGGATGTAGCAGCACAGCCAACCTTTATGAAAAATACAGTTTGTATTACATGGATTCCTGCTGAAACCTTCCAAAGATAAAATTGAAAAAAAAGTAGTCATTAGAATTCTCGGTAGACTCAACATCTTTCTGAAGTAACATTCCCTTCTGCATTTTTAGTGCAGCTTAATGCCTCCTGCAGCGGAAGCTGCTGGATGTGGTGGAAATACAATTAGAAAACTCTGTTCAGATCTTAATACTTAATCCAGAGCCCCTTTCACCCAGCTCTCTGACAACCCAGAACAACCAAACTATTTTGTGAGAATCCTCTATAACACTGCCCTTTTCCATCCTTTCACTTCTTTTCCTTTTGTCTTTCTCTGAAAACAAAAATAATATGTTGACCAGTGAATTTGTGTCAGGCTGCCTGGTTTCTGCACACCAAACTCTTGTCAGGCTTTTATCTTGAGGCTCTGCTAAACTCTTCATAATACTAAGGGAGGACACTCACTCACAAACTGGCCATTTAGTTGGAGGCACAGAATAGCTCATCCATATTCATACCTAATTTACAGATTTGTGGATGTAGAAAAATGGGCAAGCATAGAAAATACATCACAACAAGACCTCTTATTAAACTATGTTTATGCCCTCTCTCTACCACTCACTGACAGACTCACTAAAAGAGCAGTTAACCGTTTTTATCCTCTCAAGGGTATCCACGGCTCTCATTGAGACTATCTCAGTAATTCAATCTAAGAAACACAATAATATGATGGAAGCATGATGGCAGCCAGCATTGTTTGCCTTTGCATGCTAGAAATACACAGTGCTTTATATTGTATAGGACTGATGGTTTGTCTGACAAGGTTATAGCTATATAGATATAGATATATTGCGTTCAATTTACTGAATGAAGCATAAAACAAGCTTTTGCAATGATACAAAATAATGACACTAATGAAAGCTAACCTTTACAATACATGTTTTGTCCCACTCTCACCAACAAACAACATGGATAACATAGATGTATATATAACGAGCCTCTGCTTGGAAAAAAAAGTTGATTTGTGTACAATAAAATATTGTTTTGGGAAAGTAATTTGCAACAGATGGCTGGATGTAATTTTAGACTGAAGAGACAAGAGTGGCAAAATACAATTCAAGAAACAGATAGGAGGAATGGAAACATTGCCTGATGCTGGGATGCATATGCTCGGAGCGGAACATTTTAAAGTGCTTCAGTCTGGTGTTAGGGATTTTGTGAAATGAACGCTGCTCTGCTGAGTGTGCTTTGAACACAAACTCGGACAATATATGGCTCTCCATGGCAACTATATTATATGGATATGATATTAATAAGAACAGACAGCAGTCTGACGTTGAAATAACAGTGTAAAAGTAAGGGTGTCGTGGTCATGTGGGGGATGTTGTAGACGACCCAGGCTCATTTCCAAGAGGCAACTTATAATTTTACCAAACAGATTTTGTTGTAATTGCATAAATGAAGCTTTGTTGTAATTATGGGTGTCGCGGTATAGCCTACCAGTTTTGCGGTAATCGCGGTATTAAAAACATGAAAATAGTAATATTGTGTAAATAACCCAGCCACGATATATCGTGTTTAATTCAATTTAGCCCTTGGTTTAGCTGTTTCTCTTTTGTGTTCTCCCGCACGCAGTACATAA
>CAKAOI010041007.1:0-13909 GCA_916701655.1 Sebastiscus albofasciatus | reverse complement strand
TGTTGTTGTTGTTGTTGTAGTATAGCAAAGTGTTGTTGTTGTTGTTGTTGTTGTAGTAGTATTGCAAAGTGTTGTTGTTGTTGTTGTTGTTGTTGTTGTAGTATAGCAAAGTGTTGTTGTTGTTGTTGTTGTTGTAGTAGTATTGCAAAGTGTTGTTGTTGTTGTTGTAGTAGTATTGCAAAGTGTTGTTGTTGTTGTTGTAGTAGTATTGCAAAGTGTTGTTGTTGTTGTTGTAGTATATTGCAAAGTGTTGTTGTTGTTGTTGTTGTAGTATAGCAAAGTGTTGTTGTTGTTGTTGTTGTTGTAGTAGTATTGCAAAGTGTTGTTGTTGTTGTTGTAGTAGTATTGCAAAGTGTTGTTGTTGTTGTTGTTGTTGTAGTATAGCAAAGTGTTGTACAGAGTAAGTTCTAACACAGGTATAGTCTTCTCTGTGTTTGACACCTTTCTAATAACACTTCTTAAAGGCACACTAAAAGACCATTTCACACCAAGCACGGATTTACGTCCGAAAAAATAGCACGGAAATTTATAAAAAATGATTTTGTGGGTTCTTATGAATGCGTGGACACCCCTGTCGAACATTTGCGAGGGGAAAAAATATTCGGACGGACCTCAATTTCAGCGGATTTCCGCCTGTGGAAATATATGTTTGACCAACGAAATCTTTTGATCGCCGTCATTCCGTATAACATGTGCTTCTGTTCTGGTTCCCTTCTCAACACCCAATAGTGTACAACAAACACTACTACCTCAACAACCAAATAAAGGACAATATATGGCTTGAGATCACCCAGCAGCTGGGACATGATGAAGATGGTAATGTAGCTGATATGCACTTGCTAATGTTACTGATACATATGATATGTCACGGAATGGGGCTAACGCTAACGTTAGTGTTAGCATCACTTTTATTTATTGTGTAGTTAACGCTAGCCCCTTAGACATTCTCTGTCTGTTTTGTGTTGTGTGGAGTGAACACGGCACTATTTAGTGGAAAGTCAGTGCAAAAATGGAGCACAGCAACGTGGATAATTCGCACCGGACCCGGTGTGCATAGCTGTCAATGCGGAAAATTTGCATGCAGATTTTCACATTCCTGCACTGCATTTTCGCATTGCATCGGTGAGAAACAGCTTTTAGTATGTTTTTGACCATTTAAACTACACTCATATAGTATATAAAGTAGTTTAGCTGTCTGGAGAGATTTTGACTTATAGATAGATACAAATAAACATTTGTTTTGTCTCTTAACAGGCTCTAACTGAAAATACTGTATACAGCACTGGTATGTTACATTACTGGTAAACAAATATAACATCAACATTAATAACTTTTGTTCTGCAGTAGAGTTTAAGTAGGGCTTTATTTACTTCACCTTTCAGGAGAGTCTGGCCTTTATTTTGACAACAAGCTCTTATTAGAGACGGGCCTTTATTGCTAAATTCGAAAGGTATCATATTTTAGTGAGAAGTCTAATCTGCTTTCACTTACTGTGTTAAGTTCATGTTAATTTTAAACCCGACATTTCCTCCATCTGTTTCACATTAAGAACCTCCCAGAATTTAAGAATATCTGCAGGAAGATTTTAGTTTCATGAACGGCCTTCCAGAAAGCACGGCAAAGTACAGTCAATCATTATCAACAGTCAGTCAATGACTAAAAACTGTATTTGTGCTAAAGATAGGAACTCACAGCAACAGGGTATGATATTATTTGATTGTGCTGATAGGACTCATGCAGTGGAAGAAGTGAACATGTAGCATGCTTAAAAGAGCACTCCACTGATGTATCATTGCAAACAGAGGATCACTGACACACAGGACTGGAGTAGTGGCATTTCTTCCTCAGCAGTTTGTTGTGTCTGCATCAGGAAGTTGTCTGGCCTTGAAACAGGGTTTTGTCCAATGGGAGGACCGCATGGAGGAAGTTGATGTATAGAGAAGTCGGGTCACAGTGAACTTTTGATGGGGTTCATCAGCAGATTCACTGCAGAGCTGAAGAAGTCCCCTCAGGTCATGTTGGAATGCAACAAGTGCAACTGAAAATCATCACCCAAAAGAGAGAAATGTGTATTATATCTACTGTATGTGTTTTGGTTTAATGACCACGGGCCCTTTTCTGTAACCTTGCACGGCAGCTGGATTCTCGCGATGTCATGCAAGAATGGTGTGATCAAATGTCACACGAAAATCCATCTTGTCAGGCTCCAAGTAATACTTTTGTGCCTGGCTCGCAGACAACGGACCAATCAGCGTCCTCTGAGGAGCTACTGCAGCTACAGGCGTGGCTTAGGTGTGTGTGAGACCCAACAACAATGGCAGCTCCTAAAGAGGTTAACGTAGACGCTGCAATAGAAGGAGTTAGGTCAGAACTGGAGAGTATTTCTTCATTGAAAGACGAGCAAAGGACTGTACTGTGTAAAGTACGCCGATATTTTTACCTTCAGGTAGTTTTGCTGTTACTATATACTACTTTCTAGTACTGTTTGCATTTTTTAAAGGTGGACTACACATAAAGTAATGGTTACAAAACAGTCCTGTGTCCTGTGGTCAGTGTTGACTACTTGGCGATGTTGTCACTAGATTAAGCGACTTTTCAGATCCTCTTAGCGACTTTATTTCTAAAAAGCGACTAGCAACAAATTTACCGACTTCTCCACATCAGGTAAAAAAGGCGAGAAATCTATTATGTTCTATTGTAGTAATCACAGTCCACGGCCCTTCTGCCACCAGCACGGGGTCTCTCCCCCTACTCTTGCGCAGTGCACCGAAACCACTAAGCGGTATGGCAATTATGCGCTATGATATCACCAATATGCAAATTAGCGTATGCCGTCATCTGGCAACTTTCGAAGCTAGTGCTAGCTACTTTCATTGGAAATGCGTTGGCAACACTGTGGCTCTGGAGGAGCTTTGTCAACTAAATGATCTCATCTCAAGGTCCATTTATTTGCTCTGGAGCTTTCATTGCCATCACATGATCTCCATCAGCAGATAGAGTTTGCCCTACTTGTCATGGAATTGTAGATGATTAAATAAATTTCCATTTTGTTGAGCACTTAAAGTTCATTATTGATGTTGGAAACAGCAGTTGACAAATAGGGTTCAGTTCTTTAGTTTCAGTACTACCTGAGTTTTTTAAAGCTTTGTGTGCATTAGATTCTATTGTTTCACTCTTCTTATTTATGTTAACTGGGCAGATTGCTTGTCTTGTGATACCTGAAACTAGCTGTATGTATTAAATGGTATTTTCTTTCTCTCTGCAGTCTTTTCTGTAGCCGCCATCATTCCGTGCTGTAAGGCCGACCCCAAAATGTCTTCCAATGGAGACGTCAGCAACCTGGGGAGCTCTGACAGCTTCTGGGAGGTACAGTGGGAACACACACACACACAGATACACACACACACACACACACACATTTCTGACATAAAGAGAAAACTCAAGAGGAAGATGGATCATTAAATAATGCACTGGACTAGTAGTGTTTGCTCACACATTATCAGCTGCAGTTTTGTCCAAAGCTCATTCACACGCTACCATGGTGCTAATCTGCTAACATGCTGGGAGCAATTTGAGGTTTAGTATCTTGCCCAAGGACACTTGAACATGTGGGCAGGAGGAGCTGAGGAAAATGAACCACGGACCCTGTAATTAGCGGATGTCCCACTCTATCTACTGAGCCGCAGCATTACAAAATCACTTACTTACTTAACAAACAGCAGACATTACAATCTCTGTACTTGAATTATTAAACCAGACCAGACACAGTATTTGCCAATAAAAGCTTAAATATATGTCCTAATGGTAAGTGGTAAACCATAGAGAATGAGGCTGTGGGAGCAGCTGAGAGGAGCAGCCGGAGGTGGTGTTTAGATAGAGACACAGACACATAATGAGGCCCTGCTGACTGACTGGTGGCTTCACAGCCCTCCATCTGGAAAAACGACATACCTTCAACCCTCCACTCACTCACTCTCTGCTCTGTCTGACCTCTTTCACTCTTTTCATTTAGTCTCTATTTTAGTCTTTGTACATCATCACTAGTCTACTCAACATCCTGCTGTGTTAACATTTTGCTACATTAATATTAGCATTTCAGTAACATGTATTGTATGGAGGACGTAACCTGCCAAAATCAAAACCCCATGACCCCATGATGACAATCGTTGAGTGACAGCCCCCTCATTTGCTTAAAGAGACAGAAATGCATAAAGAAATGCATAAAGAAAAGAATACAGAAATAAATAAGTTTGGGGAAATAAATAAGGGGTGAAATGTAAAGGGAAAATTTTGCAGACATAAATAAATAAATGCATAAATACACACAATGAATGAATGAATGCCAAAATAAATAAATAAGAAATGATGCAAAAATAAAAAAAATAATAAAAATAAATATTGAAAGGGAAAATTAAACAGAAGAGTAAATAAATTAAGGAATGGATACAAAGATAAATAAATAAAGAGGCACATTAAAACAGAAATATCAATTTATGTTACATTTTATGCATTAATTAATGCTACATTTATTTTAATATTATTTTTGCAACATTTAATGACCTATTTACTTTTTTATTTATCAAATCATTTATTCTTTTATTCATTTATCTTCCATAGTATTGAACTGACAGACCAACTAATATAATAGTAGAAAAGGATTTCTATGCACCAGTTCAGTCTTATTTCTGTTTCCTCACTCGTGTGTGTGTGTGTGTGTGTGTGTGTGTGTGTGTGTGTGTGTGTGTGTGTGTGTGTGTGTGTGTGTGTGTGTGTGTGTGTGTGTGTGTGTGTGTGTTCCTCTGCAGCCGGGAAACTACAAAAGGACGGTAAAGCGAATAGATGATGGTCACCGGCTGTGTAATGAGATGGTCAGCTGCTTCCAGGAGAGGGCCAAGATAGAGAAGAGTTACGCTCTGCAGCTGAGCGACTGGGCCAAGAGGTGGAGGGGCGTCGTGGAGAAAGGTGAATTTAACAACAACAGTCGTATGGGCTGCAGCAAAAAATGAAAAATGACACCAAAAACTGTTTGATATTTTACCTTTGGCAAACTGGTTCTGAAAAGTGAGTGAACCTGCATTCTTTCCAACAGCCAGCAGGGGGCGACTCCTCTGGTTGCAAAAAGAAGTCTGGCCGTATAGAAGAAAATTGAGCCTACTTCTCTCTTGCTTTATTACCTCAGTAAACATTGTAAACATGAGTTTATGGTCTCAATCACTAGTTTCAAGTCTTCTTCAGTACAGCATGATGTTCATTTAGTAAATGATGGTCCCATTTAGAGTCACATAGACCATAAAGCAGGGGATGCTTTAGGGCGGGGCTACCTTGTGATTGATAGGTCGCTACCACGGCGTTTTCTGGGAGTTGTCCGTGTTTTCGTCGTAGAACTTTAACCCTTTCACAGTGTGTTTTCAGTTCATGAAAGTTAAATGTAAGATTTTAGGTGTCTAAAACTGTTGTATTCTGCGTTCGGTTGTACTTAGCTCCACCCTCTCGTCACTTCTGGTTGCAAAAAACCAAGATGGCGACAGCAAAATGCCAAACTTGAGGCTTCACAAACTAAGGAGTGACGTCACGATGACTACGTCCAATTCTTAAGTCAAACTGCAAAGCTTCAGGTTTTGCAGCAACTAATCTATGAATTGATCCCCATTTTAACACGAGAAACATTTTTATGGAGCTCCACAAATATCTTTTAAGGAAAGACTTGAATTTTTGAAACATTTGATTTGTCCTGTAGTTAGACAGCACTTAACAGAAGTATATCTGTTGTGTTGGATCAAACAAACAGTTTAGTGTTATTGTAACTTGAAATATGGCAAAAGGCTCTACTTTTACCAAAATGTTGAACTTGTGTAAACATCCCTCATTTACTCAGTTTAAGCTAAATTGATTTACAGGAAGTGTATTTTAAAGCGTTGCCTGTAAAAACTCAATTCTGGATCTTCCCCAAAATAAAACTAATTTAGTGTGTTAGTTCATGATCTTGACCGTGGCCCAAGAATTGACAACAACCTAACCAACAAGGACTATTGGTTGCTCTCTTTTCTTTTTTCTTTTTTTGTTTCAAGCTAGATAAGATGGTAAGAGTGTGTGTCTCCTCTCCCCACACTTGTCCCTCAGGTCCTCAGTATGGTACGCTGGAGAAAGCGTGGCACGCCTTTATGCAGGCGGCCGATCGGCTCAGTGAGCTGCATCTGGAGCTGCGGGAGCGGTTAGCGGGCGAGGACAGCGAGAAGGTGCGCAACTGGCAGAAGGACGCCTTCCACAAGCAGATGATGGGAGGCTTCAGGGAGACTAAGGATGCAGATGACGGCTTCCGCAAAGCCCAGAAACCCTGGGTCCGCAAACTGAAAGAGGTGAGGGCTGAGAGTTGGTAGCATGTCAGTGGAGCTGGATTCATAGTCGACAGAAGAGGTTAACGGCACCGTAGATACCTACAGCGTAAGTTTGCTTTATAGTCGATCGTCAGATTTCACCTGTTGATATCACCTCCGCAAAGCTAGGTGCTTGTGTTGTGTAAGATCAGGCCGTCTCGAGCTCTATATTCCCCACAGTAACTGCATTTACATTCTTTCATTACTTTGTGATACAGAGCGACTGTGAGCTACGTACATATATTTATAGTAACATCCACTTATAGTAACTTATAGTATTAGTAGTTTTCGGACCAAACAATTCTGGGGACCCCACTAGGGAGCTCCCCTGAGAACTACATACCTTCAAGGGCTTTTTTCTGTTGCTGTTGCATTCGCACCACCAATAGCAGCACTGAAGTGACGTAAGCCAGCTGGCACACATCTCCAGCTGGGAGGTCGGCGAGCGGCTAGTTCGCTACGTTTCACAAGCTCTCTTTTTTAGTAATATAAGAATAAATGAACAACTCTGTTACATGCCACAATCATATAAACTCAAGCAAAATAGACATCACAAAAGTATCTTTCATTCCTTTTAGTACGAATTGTTTATCGTTCTTATGCTCAGTGGGCGTGCTTTGTACTACTGGGCGCTGAGCAACGGCTCTCACTTGTTCTTTGGCTCAATGGGTGTGTTCAAGAACGAGTTAACTTCTGGACTTCACTGTCGGTCCATTTGTCCCTGTTTTCTTCCATTTATTTTGTTATGAGCTGTTGTCTGTTTTGTGTTGTCTGTTGTTTACAATAGCTAATGAGTTTTCAAAATGGCAGTTGCCCATGCTGCATTGGCAATCAACGTACATTTGTGTCACTCACAGCTCCTGTTGTCCTGGGAAAGTACCTACTTTGAAATAGGAGTTTAAAAAGTCCCTGAAAACAGCGTTCTAAGAACTACGATAGTTCCTAGTTCCTGCAGTGCAGACACAATAAAAAAGGTTTCTTAGAACTATGAAAAAGTTCCTCTGGTCAGAAAACGCATATTATTTCGCTGCATTCCGTTACTGAATAGGAGACTAGCGCCTTGCAATTGCTGTGTTCACATTTATTCATTCATCATATCATTCATATATATAAGTATCCATTTTTTGTATGAGTTTTTTAATCCGTCATCCAATAAAAAGCACTACGTACAGAAACCTTGCAAACTGAGTTGGATGCGTTTTATTATTCTATTTGTTGCAAAAATTTGCAATACAAGATAAAACTGAATTTATTACGTGGGTGCAATGGATAGCGGTAGTCCCAAACGGGGCTAATCTATTAGCAATAGGCTATCGTTTAGCTCCCTAGAGCACAATCACTCCTGTATAATCTTTCCTACATCCTTTGTTTTGCGACCATCCCCGATTCAAAGCTGTTCTGCAACCACCTGCCACAATCTATCTTTAATTCCCCATCTCTGTATTCTTTACTTTGTTTCTCATAAAGTGCTTTGTGCTGGGAGGTGAATGAACTAAGTGAATCAGTTTATCAGATGCATGTTTGCTTTTACGGTAGCTCTGCTCTATTTTCTCCTCTTCAGAGCTGTTTCAACGTAAAGATAAAGAAAGATCAGCTCCTGAACATTTGTTTATGACATTTCTCAGAGGAGATAGCAAGACCACTAACACATTTAACTGCTGTTACAGTGGTATTTTGACATATTTAATAAACAAATACTGTATGTTGTCATATTTGTACAAATAACATTGAACATAATTGTTATACCTGACTCTGTTCACCATTTCCATTTTTCTTTCTTATTTGTGCCCTGCAAAGTATGAGATAACTTTGTGACTGGCAAAGGGTGCTACTCTGAGTAGAACCACTTTTCATTATTTTTTACACAATACTTAATATTATGATGAGTGTTTGTGAGTGAATCATGTGAATCAAACGTGTCAATGAGGAAACAGGACTGCATCTTAAGAAAGATAATGAGGTGTGGTGAACGTGATCTGAGCTGTAGCAATCACAACACCAAATCAAAGTGTATCATTGAATGTGTGTGTGAAGGTGGAGGCCAGTAAGAAGAGCTACCAACAGGCCAGGAAGGAGGAGTGGACGGCGGTGACCAGAGAAACGCACGCCAAGGCCGACCCGACCAAGTCGCAGGAGGAAGTCCGCAAATACACGACCCGGGCGGAGCGCTGCAGCGAGGAGGCAGATAAGGTACAAAGCTTACACACACACACGCTCACACACACACACATATATATATAATACAGTCCCATGCGTAGCTCCACTTGTACCAGTCTGGGTGTGTCAGTGAGTCCAGAAAAACATACCTGTGTGTGTTTTGAGTTTTGAAACATGACTGGGCTTGTCTCCGCTGTTCTTTGCTCTGCACACAAACTCAACGGCAGAGAACAAGCTGCAGGTCCTGAAGAGGGAAATGATTAACCGAAAACAGGAGAGAAAGAGATTCCTGAGAGAAATTCAGGATCAGTGTGTACACAGAGCTGCGCTTTAAAGGGTTAGTCTGTATTTCTTGAAATGGGGTTGTATGAGGTACTTATCCATAGCCAGTGTATTACCTACAGTAGATGGTGGTTGGCACGCCCCCAGTTCGAAGCAGACAGGACTACCAACAAAGCAATGTACTGCTGTGGATGGGGGCAGCAGCAAGACATGTTTTAGACACCTAAAAAAATCAATATCAGTTTAAGTGTACGCTATATTTAGAATATTTTCACTGCTTTACCTTTCTGTCAGACAGCCTTTTCTGACAGGGAACATCAAAGCCACCAGACTCCACTGACAAAATCAGCAATTTTATCTTGCAGAACATGGGAGTTGCTTGTCTACCGCTACTGCAATCGATTAGTTTGTTTGTGTTATTGTGTGACTTCTGACTCTGAACTAACCCTTTAAAACAGAGGCTCTCAATTTTTTTTCAGCCAAGTACTCCCTTACAAGATAGAGTATATACCGGGGACCCCCTCATGTATGTCTCTTGGAATAATTTGATGAAGCCTATTTTTTACACTTCTATAGTCTTAGTTATGTGAAAGAACATCACAAGAGATATGTATTAGAACGATATTGTACATATTTGCAGATTCCAAGAGTTATAGATTTGTTTGATTAGAATGTAATCTATGAACTATTATACTATAGAAACATTTAAATAATATTCATTGGACTATGAAGCTTTTTGTAAAAAAAAATGAAGGCTGTCAAAGTTAACGCGATAATAACACGTTAATGCAAATTTGTTTTAACGCCACTAATTTCTTTAACTCATTAATGCAATGACATTTTTGAAGGTTGTACCAGGCTCAGTTTTAAAGCTAGAGTGAAGAACCTTGCATCATGAAAATACAATCATGTCATGGTACCAACCATGTCATACTAGCTCACCGCAAAGGAGGTTAAACAACGCTACAAACTTACACTAAATTTTGGCGAGGAAAAACTTTCATGTCCATTTTCAAATGGGTCCCTTGACCTCTGACCTCCAGATATATGAATGTAAATGGGTTCTATAGGTACCCACGAGTCTCCCCTTTACAGACATGCCCACTTTATGATCATCACATGCAGTTTGAGGCAAGTCATAGTCAAGTCAGCACACTGACACACTGATAGCTGTTGTTGCCTGTTGGGCTGCAGTTTGCCATGTTATGATTGGAGCATATTGTTTTATGCTAAATGCAGTACTTGTGAGGGTTTCTGGACAATATCTGTTATTGTTTTGTGTTGTTCATTGATTTCCAATAATAAATATATACATACATTTGCAAGCAAGCATGTTTGCCCATTCCCATGTTGATAAGAGTATTAAATACTTGAGGAGCAATACATTTTGAACAGATAAAAAATATGCGATTAATTTGCAATTAATCAAAATTAAATACAGTGTTTTAATTGATTGACAGCCCTAAAAAAAAAATAGAGATTATATCATAATAATTTAAATGAATGAATCTGATAACTTTTCACGGAACCTCTGGCAGAGTGCCACGGACCCCTGGGGATCCCAGACCCCACTTTAAGAATCAATGCTTTAAAAGACAAAACTCACAAAATAACACAAAAAAACTAACTGATCAAAGCAGCGGTACCAGCAACTCTTGTAAAGGTAAAGATAAGGTAAAATTATTGTTTTTGTCAATGGAGTCTGGTGGCTTTGAAGAGAGCATAGATAACTGCTTCAGTTCCCTGTCGGAAAGGGCTGTCTGACGGCAAGGTACAGCTGTGAAAATATTCAAAATATAGCGTACACTTAAACTGATATTGATCTGCTGCCCCCGTCCACAGCAGTACATTGCTTTGCTCCCGTGTTGGTCCTCCTGTTTGCTTCTCCAAACTAGGGGTGTGCCGACCGTCATCTACTGGAAGATAAATACCTCATACAATCCAAACTATCCCTTTACAAGGAAATGAAATCCAATATCACGACTCATTTGTAGAGTTTGGAGAAAAATACCTGAAATAAGCATCTAGACTTCACCCATTTATCAGCAACTAGTCTGTTTTCCAGCCAGTAACATTAGAGCACCAATCTGTTGATTGCTGTTGTTTTCTTTGTGGGGTTCAGAGGTCATCATGAAGCATTTCAGTTGAAAGGTCATTTGTTAATTTTCAGCAATCTCAACTTGAATGCTGTGTTAAGTTACTGCTAATTCAAATCAATCACTTCCTGCTGCTGTTCCTCCACATTAAAAGTTTTCCATTAGTGAATCATATGGAGGTTTTTATGGTGGAGCAGCTACAAGAGATGTGCTGTATTCGTCACTGGGTCAGAACAGACTTTAACTTTGAGTTTGAAGTTTTCTTCCATTGGATTAGTTTTATATAATTTTGTTGGGAGGAACAGTAGAAGAAGAAGCAGCCACACTGAGCAGGTTGTGTGAAAAGCTGCAGCCGACAGGCTCTTACTGCAGTTGGTGCGAACCACCACACCTTCAACACGTCACCAAGGTAAACAACGCTTAGCATGCCATCCTGTTGGATGGAAAACCACACATGCTATGTGTGCATAACAGAATCTGATCTCGCAGCGTGGCATGTTGAGAGGAGTGAAACATGAAAAACATTTGCCTTCACTGAGATGAAAATGGGATTGGAATTGGATTGGATTGAAAGCACTTTTTATTTTGAATACTTTCATATTAAAGAGGCAACGTGTAAGAACGGGCCAGAATTTTAGTTTACAACAAATTAACCAGCATTATCAAAAGTGTGTGAAAAAGTAACAGTTTTGACATTATGCCAATTATGTCAATGTATTTTGCTGCAGAGATATCGACTGCCAACCAGCAAGGTCCAGCCCGTAGATTCTTGTAATATCACTTGAACTAGAGGCGATATTGAGTCCATCCAGTCTGCCCTTAGTCCAGAGAACGAAGAAGTAGAACTGTATCAACGGCTTGTTAATAATACATCCATGGTCTGCGTGCGTTTTGATAGTTTGTTTATTGGTTTAAATCCAAAGTGGCAGAAACGGGAAAACGACTTGCACCCTCGCTGCGTCCTCCCCGCCGCTGGGAGGCTGTTTCGCCGGGAGGAGAGTGTGCGGCAGCTTCAGGAGACGTACCCCAGTTAGCAGTTAGCTCAAATTCAACGGTGCATCGTTGACTCCCCATGGTACCAGCAAACTTTCTGTTGGTACTGTTACACAGGTTAGACCCAGCGCTCCACCACCTCGCTCTGACTCCCGACACTGGGATTTGTGCTGGCTGATTTTGAGTTGCTGCTGCCGCTGACTGGGGGTTTGTTTCCTGGAGCTGCCGAGTGCCGACCACTCTCTTCCTGGCGGGATGGCCTCCTGGCCGCGGGGAGGACTTTGGATTTAATCAACAAAAAAACCCCGATCAAAACGTACACAGACCATACAGCGACACACCAGTTAGTGACACAGTAAACACACGGATGGTTAAACTAAACTATAGGTCGACGCCACACGTGAAGATTAGAAGATAGCTGTGTTTTTTTGACCGTCTCTTAGTACTGTAGTTTGCTTGAATTTTGCATATTCTTTACTTGCTGTTAGTTAGTAGTTGGCTTTTTTTATATGACTGCTGACTGTAAATTGATATTGTATGGACCCAGTAGTTGAGGTGAAATGCTGCCCCCTATTTGTTTGGCCCAAGTGGCTACATGTTAAACATTGCACCTTTTTAAAGGAGAGGTACACGTTCTTCAACAAGTCAATTTCATTCATGTAGCCTAAGGGACCTTTGGATCTGTACAGCATATGACACCCTCTGTCCTTACACCCTCGATTCAGATAAAGGAAAACTCCCAAAAAAAACATTTAATGGGGAAATAAATAGAAAAAAAAAAAAGAAAAACTCAGAGTAAACAAGGAGGAATCCCTCTTTCAGGACAGACAGACGTGCAACATTAATGTAGTTTGGTAAAGGCAGCTTTGTTTCAGTATTTATGGTAGTTTTCAACACACATGGACACACAGATACAGGAGGTCATGTGCAAATAAATGCCCACTAACAGGGCAGCGATCAATCCTTAGGTTTAATGACACATTTGATTCACTTCATCTTTCTGAACGTAGTGTGTGTGTGCTCTGTGTATGTGTGTTGCAGGTGAAGGAGCGCTACACGAAGGCCCTGGAGGAGCTGAACCGCTGTAACCCTCGCTACATGGAGGACATGGAGCAGGTGTTCGACCTCACCCAGGAGGCCGAGCGCAGGAGGCTGCGCTTCTTTAAAGACGTTTTGCTGGACATCCACAAACACCTCGACCTGTCCGCCAAAGAAGGGTAGGGAACACACACGTACATACATATACACGAGGGGTGGAACGGTTCACAAAGTTCACGGTTCGGTTCATATCACGGTTTTGGGGTCACGGTTAATAAGTTAACAAATGTTTGCCTTAACAAAAGTATGGCTTACATGAGGAACATAAACACTTCTTCATTGTCAAATCTTAATTGACAGAAAAGGTCTTCTACAGTCATTAGTGCAAACAAAATATGCATCTTTGTTATTTTCATATAAATATGATGTAATTATATACTAGGGCCATCAACATATATTTAAGCATAAACTCAACCAGAACTATAATAATAATAATAATAATAAAAATAAAGAACAGTATAACATATGTCTCAATTCCCTGATTATCAGCTCTTAATGAAAGATTAGTTTTTCCACTCACAAAGTGCAGCATTTGAGGGAATATGGTTGGATTTCTGTGCCACTGTGTTTTTTAAAAATAACTGATAGATATAAAACACATTACAGGGATTGTGCTGCTGGAATTACTGTGTTGCTTAAGTGTATAGCGCGGCTCAAGTAACGTTACGTTAAACATATGCTGAAATCCAGCGTCCTCCACGACTGCATAAGACTGCATATCTTTCACTATAAACCTCCCTGATGCTGTAGTTGTGTTTTTACCCTGTCTGAGTCTGAGTCAGAGTCAGAGTCAGAGTCAGAGTCAGAGTCAGAGTCAGAGTCAGAGTCAGAGTCAGAGTCTGAGTCTGAGTCTGAGTCTGAGTCTGAGTCTGAGTCTGAGTCTGCATGTAGAGGCTGTTTAAATGCAGC
>CAKAOI010040969.1:6286-26659 GCA_916701655.1 Sebastiscus albofasciatus | reverse complement strand
CGGTATGAGACGCACCGGGTTTTCCATTAACTACAATGTAAACCCATTCATGGCAACAGTAAACGCTCCGAGAAAATGCTGTGGTGACGTAGTTTAAAGAGAGAAAGAGACACACAGGTCGGGTGGGAGGGTCCAACAAACACAAGGCTTTCATCCAGGAGACTACAGAGGACGGAACCTGACAAAATAGAAAAATAAATGACTCAATAAATAAATAAATATTTCAGAATTAATTGATAAAATGTGACATAAATCGATATATCTGTTTTAATTTGCTTCTTTATTTATTTCATCCATCCATCCATTTTCTTCCGCTTATCCGGGGCCGTCTCGCGGTTTATTTATTCATCTTTGTATTTATTCCCTTATTTATTTACTCTTCGGTTTAATTTTCCATTTTTATTTATTTATGTATTTATTTTTTATAAATGTTTTAATTAATTAATTTATTTTTGCATTATTGTTTTTATTGATTGCATTACTTTTGCATTTCATATTTATTTATTTCATATTTATTTTTAAATGTATTTATTTGTTAATGATTTTCCCTTTACATTTCACCTTATTTATTTCCTCAAACTTATTTATTTCTGTATTCTTTTCTTTACACATTTCTTTATGCATTTCTGCGTTATTATGCATATGAGGGGGTTGTCACTCAAGTTGACTCACTGGAGTTTTAGGTTGGATCATTTTTATAGATCTAGTGTACTCCTGGTTTCTCCAGACCAGCGACCCTGCCTTTAAGATGTCTGGATGTATTTTTGCGTGGTGTAATGAAGTATCCTGATTCATCAGGTGTTTCATTTGGACACCCCAGTCTGGTCATTTTAAGCCACAACAATATCTCAAGTCATTTTCCAGAAAATGTTATTTTACGCCTCCATGATACTTTCCCAGATATTCCCTGGAAAGAACTACAGTATGTCACCTGGTCATTCATCATTCATTTATTATTGGAAACTCTTCATTAATGTTGAACTGTGTTCCTTCCTGTGGACATATTTCACATTTGTGTATATCCATGTTGCTGACCTGCTCTGTGACTGAAAACGCTCTCTTGGTTACACAAGCAATTAATTGGAATAAATGAATTGGAAGTGTACTAATTAAACACAGTGTCTATTTGCCCTATAATTACTATCCAATTACATAGTTAATTTCAGATAACGTCTTGGACATTCTTAGGAATGTATTTTAAAATTACAAGCCTATGTAATACATATTTATTGCATATCATTTAGATATGTATTTGGCAACATCATACATTCAAGAAAACATCTGTCTTTACAAAATGACTCTGAGCAGGAGGACAAATTATAACAAGAATATCACATTTTATGAGGCTTTTTATGGAAGTCTGTTGTTTTTACTGCCTGTATTGTAACTTGGTGAATGATGTGTGATAAGCAGCAACATGTCCTCAGACTGATGACAGGAATAGCTCTATATAATGTTAGTTCATTCAGTATAGGTCACATATTTTATATCCGTGTTATTTGTGTTGTTTGTTAAATCATTTCTTGCAGTGGAAACCCATGGTGCCATTTGTGGGCTGAAATAGTTTCACATGTACAGGTTGTGTTATGTGTCATCAACTGCAAATCAGCAGGGATGTCGTGGTCCATACGGTTCGTGTGATGTGGACGTCCACACACATCAATGCATATAAAGAAGCTGCATAATTATTATTCTTTCCATTCATCAGCTCCCTGTCGTGTGTGAATGGCCGGCTTTACATTAGAGCTAATTAAGATACCCTGGACACATGCATGTACTCGCACAGAACACACACACACACACGGAGAGAAACCGAACAGGCATGGAAATCTGGTTATGGTTATTATCGTCATGGAAACCATCTGAAGGCGAGCATATAAAGCAACCTCTCTCTCTCTCTGGACTGCTGGGAGAATGGGCTGAAAGTAAAGGCATTACTGTGTTGGACCGGTTCCAAGCATTCACTCCTCCCTCACACACACACACACACACACACACACACACACACACACACACACACACACACACACACGCAGGCATGGTTTTAGGTTCAGACACACACAGATACACACACTCTCTCACACATTGGTCGTCCACTCTTGCTGTGAATACATAGCCAGAGCTTCCTCTGCTGGAGACGAATGGAAGTGCAGCTGCAGCCATCATCGCCGTCGTTATCAGACCACATGATTTCACTTAAATGGAATTAACCTTCAAACAGACAAAACCGATTTTTCACCCTTAAGTATAATATAATTCAATAACATATTTATGGTTATTCCCCACTGTCTGACAGTAACGTGTGTGTGTGTGTGTGTCTACATTGAGGGTATATGATATACAACACTTTGCCTTCATGTCTTTTCTAGCTGCACCTTTCCATCGTTCTACATGTCTCCTGCAAAATACATATTTCTCCAAAACTCAGCCTGAAATATTATCTTTACACCAGGGCAGGGGTCTGCAACCTGCGACTCTTTAACGCCTCAGTGGCTCCCTGTGGATTTACAAAATAATTAGTGGAAATGAATAACTGTTATTTTGTTACATTTTCATTTTTATTTATCATTTTGTAGGCCTATGGTACGACGGTACGGCGGTACGACGGCGTATTAGGGTCACATTGAGGAAAAAAAAGAAATCTGAGTTTCCGAGAATAAAGTAAAAATATTATAAAGTAGTAATTTTATGTGTTATTTTCTTTTTTAAGTTATGACTTTATTCTCGTAACATTATGACTTTTTTTCTCGTATTATTATGACTTTATTCTCATTATATTACAACTTTTTTCTTATAAAGTTATGACTTTATTCTCGTTATATTACGACTTTTTTTCTTGTAAAGTTATGACTTTATTCTCATAATATTACGACTTTTTTCTTGCAAAGTTATGACTTTATTCTCGTAATATTCCGACTTTTTTCTTGTTGTAATATTTAAAGTAATGTTTAAGTCAGGCCTGATGTCGCGTCACACATAACAGAATGATCTCAGTCACTTCCACACAGTGAGACAGACAGCTGATTAGTTAAACACTGGTATCGGATCGGTACCCAAAGCCCAGGTATCGCTATTGGTTGATTGGTGCATCCCTACTTTACACGCTCTGAGATCTCCACTAGAATGTGAACTAAAGGTCTGTGGGTTTAAATGATGTTTGGCCACACAGCATGAGTTTGTTCTGACCGACCCGCTGGCAGATAATGAATGTGTCTTCACAACCAGCTGCTAGTTGGATGAAGCTGTGGAAGAGTTTCCCTAAAAAATGCATATTTCTTTTCCTTTGGTTAATACTTGCTTATTATGGAAATCCTTAAGAAAGTTAAATGACACCAGTGGTGCAATATAAAGAAAGAAACTATTCTGAGCAATAACTCATATTTAACATAAGTATATAATACTAATTTATCTTAATTATTAATACATGCAGTGCCACTACTCTCTTATTCACATGTTGGTGCATGTAACCGCCGGTATCATCAATCTCTGTTGACTTATTCCTGTTTATTCATTATATCTTTAAGCATGTTATACTGTGTCAGTCATAACCAGCTGTGGTTTTATTGTTGTATAATTATACTTGGACTATGCATCGTCTATAGTAGGCCTATAATACTCCAATAACATTCACACTGGAACATCCTAGGGTTAAGGTGGTGTGTTTAGTGTTAATAGTTGAAGTGCTTTCTTGTGTTATTTGTAGCCTATAGTAGGACAGCATTCAGGTCCCAGTCAGGATGCTGCTACATATTATACAGAGACACATTCTGAATTTATACACAGAATTTAGTCTTAAAACTATGCAATTTGACATCATTTTGGACCATTATTATTATTACTAGTTAAACGACTCTTTTATTATTTACATATATCGCAGCCTTTGTCTGAACAATTAATTTTGGAAATGTTTGCCCTAAAAGATTCAGAAAACGTTTAAATAATGTTTCATTAATTATGTTTGTTCACAAATAAAAAAAGTTATGACGAACAGTTTCAGTAGTTATTTTACAAAAAGGATGTGAACATTGTAGTGATAAATTACAGCCCCCTCGTTCTCTACCCGTCCCCCCCTCACCCTCCCGTCCAAAAGACGTCAATTTAACGTCCTTGTCGACCGTGCAAAAGACGTCCACTGAGAAGCCAGAACGAATGTTTTTGCAAGGTCTTTTTTAAACGTTGTTTTGACGTTCAACTTTTGACGTCCTTACATGGTTCAAAATCAAAGTTCAAAGTCTTTTCAATCTGTGAGTATCAGATGTCCAAACTGCAGCTTCATACGGTTCAGAATGTACATTTTTATGACGTCTTTCTTGAACTAATTTCAGACGTCCCCCCTGCACTACACCTAAACCAACTGAACTTCTTTAACTGTAAATGAGGCCAGAGTCTCATCGTGTCTTCACTAGCCGTCAGTTTTATTCAATTCCACGTTTTGGTCGTCAAACCTTATTGCTCCAAAGTCGGATGACCACAACATGGTATCCACTAAAATGGATTCTAGTGAAGGCAATGTGCAGGACTACAAAATTGTACATAAAAAAAAATGATACTTACTCCCCTCAGACGCACCTGTCCAAGACATACAGGTGTGCCAAGATGTTTTAGTAGTCTTATTTACAACTGGAAATGTGTGACATCTTATCTATTAAAAATGACATTGTTTGAAATGACAAAATACATGCGCAGTAGCGTCCGCTTGGTCACATGACTCGGTCGAATGACTCGGTCACAGGGTCACATGAGGCGCGGCGCAAATGCGCTGGCGCTGCGCCGGTATAAATCTCCATTATGAATCTCCCAGAGAACCTGATATGGAGAGGGCAGAGGAGAGTACCGGCAGCTTGAGAGAGGTTCTGTTAAAATAAAGAAGTGCCGGTACTGCATACCAGTGAGTACCGGCCCACTTTGAGCACTGGATAAATCTATACCTACTACAAAGTTCCCTTAAAAAAACTAAAAATAACTAGTACACAAACTGTGTAGCTTCAAATAGAGTACATTTTTGTCTTCACTCAATTTGAAATTATTAATTGTCCATTTGCAGTCCTGATGTAATCAGTTGAATTAGCCTACTAGTTGCCGTAGCGACTGTTAGTATGCATGTCGTACTGAGGAATCTTGGAACAACATTGAGATTCTTGCTGACGTATATATATATGTGTTCTCTATTCCCCACATTTTAGAAAAATAAATCTATCCTGAAGTAAAAGTGGACAAATAAGGAGATTTCATCCAATCTGCCACAGAAATGTAGAAGTGGATTTGATTTGAGCTCACTGCGATATGAATGTGATGGAGAGGAAGACAAAACCAGAAATCCATTCACATTTCTACAAAACAGATCTCAAATATTGCCACACAGAGTCATAACACAGAAAGCTGCTCCCACTGACGTAAACACAATTACTCACACACGGATGAGCTCGTGCACACACGTACTGTACACACACCTGGCAGTGACGGTAACTCTACTGTCTCTTTGTTGGCGTCTGGTCAGTAATCAGGCCCAGATGAGGGAACTGTTAATTAAATGTAATCACATTGGCTCCTTATGGCCTAACGCCATTCATACACGGCCGCCTATTATCCCGCACAGTTGTCGAACAACACCAGACACATGGCGAGACCCTGAGCGACACCGCGCCGGCTGCAGACAAACTTCAGCCTGAGCCCCGAGTTTTACATCTCAGACGTTCAGCAGATGCCTCCATATCCAGGCAGGCTTACATTAAAGAGACTGGAAATGTTATTGCAAATGCCTGCTGAGGAAAAATCACTGACAGACTCTGAGACAACAGTAGCTGAAGCAATGAGAACAAAGAGCTGAAATGTATCAGTCAGCAGCTCAAGGATAGAGAGGACTTAGCCGACCAAGGCCTGAAGTTACCTACTACTGGTGCTGTCTCTGAAAAGATTCAAACATTTGGTTTCATCTTTTTACAGAAAGAAATGAGACATTTCAGTTAAATGTCATGAAGAAGAGAACAAACAGAACAGTGGCTGCTTGCTTGCTGAGACAGATATGAATATATATATGTATATATATATACATATATATATTCCTTTATATATATAAAGGAACAGTGTGTAGCAGTTAAAGGAATCTATTGGCAGAAATGGAATATAATATTAATAACATGGCTGTCAAAGTTAACGTGATAATAACGCGTTAACGCAAATTTGTTTTCACTCCATTAATGCAATGTTGAGGTTGTAGCGGCTCAGTTTTAAAGAGAGAACATACTGGTATCATATGAAACTAGAAAACCTGATGAATCCATCGCTACCAACCATGTCATACCACACTTAGCTCCAAACTTATGCTAAATTTCGACGAGGAAAAACTGGCATGACCATTTCCAAAGGGGTCCCTTGACCTCTGACCTCCAGATCAGTGAATGTAAATGGGTTCTATGGGTACCCACGAGTCTCCCCTTTACAGACATGCCCACTTTATGATAATCACATGCAGTTTGGGGCAAGTCATAGTCAAGTCAGCACACTGACACACTGACAGCTGTTGTTGTCTGTTGGGCTGCAAATTGCCATGTTATGATCTGAGCATATGTCTTTATGCTAAATGCAGTACCTGTGAAGGTTTCTGGACAATATCTGTCATTGTTTTGTGTTGTTCATTGATTTCCAATAATAAATATATACATACATTTGCATAAAGCAGCATATTTGATATCAGTATCTTCACTCTAGCTGTAAAACTGAGCCGCTACAACCTAAAAATCACAAGTTGCGTTAATGCGTTAAAGAAATGAGTGGCTTTAAACTGAATTTGGGTTAACACGTTATTATCATGTTAACTTTGACAGCCCTACTTGTAATTTAAGCGAATAATTGGCTGATATTTTGTGATATTGCACAACTAGAAGACACAAGCCTGTAAGATTCAATGGAGATCTCCAGTAGCTGACTGTACTGAGCTCAAAACCTCACATACAGTTCAAGCAGCCACCAGCATTCAGCCACCAGACAAGGAGGGGGGGCTGCTTTGTCTTTCAGCGTGACGCTGCGTCACGCCGGGCTTCATGGCGTCTCTCGGTGTCTCCGCTGCCACACCGTGTTGATTACAAATAGCCCGCAGGGTCAGAGCCCAGCCTCGCTGTCTTATTCTGGGAAGAGGATTTATTTTCCTGGGTGGGAGAGAGAGAGCGAGAGGGGAAGACACTCCCAGAGGCTGAAGTCATGCATAACCAAAACCCTGTGAAAGCATGTTTGCTGGAGGAAAACAGGCAGACATGCAGCCTGAGAGCGCCAGACAACATAATTAGAGCTGTAATAGGAGGGACAAGTATCCCTGACTAAAAGGATGTTTAGAAAGTGTGTAGCTACCGAGGCTGGAAATGAGATGAGCGTGACGGTCATCACTGATGGAATCAAGACACACCTCCAGCTCTGTGCTGGTGGATCAGTGGTCAGAGACACATCGCCACCGGACAGGACAGTCGATTTGTTGTCCACTCATTCAAACCACATCTTCTTCTTCACTCTGTGCCACTGCCCTCTGACAATGAATCACAAGTCCACCAAGAACGTCCTGTCATTCACCTCATTTTACAAGCCGCCATCCTTCATTTGTAGTCGAGGATAATTACTGGCACTGTGACACAATTATTAACAAGATACTTTACACGTTTAAAGAATCAGTCAGCTTCTTACTATGAGTGATGGACTCCCACCTGAGCACATTTTCTGCCAAGGTTAGACAACGCGTTCCCATCCCAACTCGTCACATACCGCTACTTTAGGATTAGGTAACAAGACCACTATAGTTAGGTTTAGGAAAAAAAATGACATGGTTGGTCTTAAAACTACTACGTTTGTACAGTGAAAACGAAACCGTTGTGAACTTAATGTACGAGACATGGACAGCGGTGACTGTTGGACTCATCCACCCCCCCTCCGACCCACCCGCTGTGTGTATTTTTGCTCATTAAACTATGTCACCACAGACACGCCCGGCACACCTCTCCTGTGCGTTTATTGTTGCCGCAAATGGGTTTACATTCTAGTCATAGTTACTTAGAGATTTTTGTATTTCTTTTTTTTTTCTATGGTCATTTTTCAGCACCAGAGGTCGCCGCTAGGTTTCAAGGCACCCCGTTAGCGGCTCCGTCACATCTCTGAAAACATCCAAACAAACAGAAAAAAAAAAACTGAACACATTTTGTGAATCTAAATGGTTACTTTCTCATCTGAAAACATATTAAAACTTAATAAAGGGACATATTAATAGCTTTTATCCTGGCTCAATATCAAATAAAACTGGCGGCCGGTTTCAAGGCACCCAGACGCAATGCATTGTGGGTCGGCTGAGTATGTGCAGTAAGCTCACATCTCATACTCACTACTCAGAAATTCCTGCTAATGTAGTATCCGGGAATGTCTCACAAAATCTACATCCTATGCAGTGTGAATGCTCGACATACTTAGTCTGAACAGCAGGTTAGTGTGATATCAAACACGGCTTATGACTGCTTTGTATGATTTATTGGAATAAAACTAGGGCTGTCAATCCATTAAAATATTTAATAGCAAATTAATTGCACATTTTTATCTGTTCTAAATGTACCTTAAAGGGAGATTTATCAAGTATTTTAATACTCTTATCAACATGAGTGTGGACAAAATATGCTCCTTTATGCAAATGTATGTATATATTTATTATTGGAAATCAATTAAAAACACAAAACAGTGACAGATATTGTCCAGAAACCCTCACAGGTACTGCATTTAGCGTAAAACAATATGCTCCAATCCTAACATGGCAAACTGCAGCCTAACAGGCAACAACAGCTGTCAGTGTGTCAGTGTTATGACTTGACTATGACTTGCCCCAAACTGCATGTGATTATCATAAAGTGTGCATGTCTGTAAAGGAGAGACTCGTGGGTACCCATAGAACCCATTTACATTCACATATCTGGAGGTCAGAGGTCAAGGGAGCCCTTAGAAAAATGGCCATGACAGTTTTTCCTCACCAAAATGTAGCGTACCTTTGGAGCGTTATTTAATACTTCATGACCAGCTAGTATGACATGGTAGGTACCGATGGATTCATCAGGTTTTCTAGTTTCATATGATGACAGTATCTTCACTCTAGCTTTAAAACTGAGCCACTACAACCTAAAAATCACAAATTATTTGAATGCGATATTGTAAATAGTTTAATGTGAATGGGATTCTTTGGAGAACGTGGACATTTTAAATGCAGTCAAGTTCACAGCAGTTCCGTGCCTGGAAACAACCAAAGCCCTGACATCCATCAAGCCCACGTCAACACAATCAGAGAACTTTAATTATAGTTTGTTGTATTGATTTTTTTTCTTCTTCTATTTAATTGAACAAGTATTTTGAACCTTTAAGTTCTGTCTGTTTGACGTACTCTGCATGTTGTAGACATTGTTATAGCCCACGTGCATTATTTATCTCCCATATTAGTGCCCGTCTCTTCACTCACTTTGACAATTTAATTATAGAATCATCACGACTGGTAAATCATACACAAATGAAGCTAAATAGAACTGTCAAAGGATGGACTCTGATGAACAAACAATCCTGCAGCAACTCCCCTGGAAATAATAAATGATAGTATTGTAAGTGGATTGAAAATTGCGGTGCTTAGCTTCACTATCACAGATGAATGGACGCACTGCTGTGTAGCAAACTAACAAACCAGTGCACTTTTTCTTTCTTTTACCAGTGTTTTATTGATGTTGTTGCTCCAGAACACCATAAAGGTAGGGTAAGGTAAGTGATGCTGGTTGTGGGATCCAGTTTTAATTACTTTCTGTAATGAATGACTACTGGCCGGTAGCTCTGACCTCTGTGGTGATGAAGTGCTTTGAGAGGTTTGTCAAAGACTTGATCACCTCCTCACCACCCCCCCTGACTCTGGAGCGCTGCAGTTTGATACAATGAATCACCTCCTCCACAGTGGCCCGGCCCACCTGGACATCAGGAGGGGGAATTATTTTAAAATACTGTTTGCGGACTACAGCTCAGCATTTAAAGCTGCAGTAGGCAGTATATTTTTGGCATCTTTGGGCAAAAGTTCCGTAATAACCTTTCAGCGTATTGTAATTCAAGTGTTCTGAGAGAAAACTTGACTTCTGCTCCTCCTCATGGCTCTGTTTTCAGGCTTTAGAACATCTAGCCTAGTGACGGAGGACTTTGACCAATCACAGGTCATTTCAGAGAGAGAGAGAGCGTTCCTATTGGCTGTGCTATGGCTGGTGGGCGGTGCTTGGTATTTCCTCAACTTGATCTCCACATCGCTACCTGTCTAAGTTTTTTTCTTTTTCACAACTTTTTGTAAATACTATAACTTTTTGTAAAAACAATTTTTGCAACTCAAGCCACCTTGTCATCTTTTCGTCGTCAGTTGACCCACAGCTCCTTTGTAACAAACTCACTACGCATAATTCATCGATCATTACAATTCATCCACCTACCATACAATGCATATGATGTATGTAGTGGTTATACTGTTTCAGTTCTTCTGAAACTCACTCATGGTTATACATTTGTATGTGAAGTGTGAAAATGTGAAACATATTTGATAGTTGCCTCTGGAGCTAGGCATGAAATCATTTCTGCTGTGTATGCTTGTGTATGTGACAAATAAACATGGATATGATTTGATTTGACGCTGAAATAACCACATTTTGAATTGTCAGATTAATGCAGATTAAGATTTATGGACAAGACATTGGAGCTGTAGGAGAGGTCACCACAGTTTGTAAAGACGGAGGTGGAATGAAGGACCTGAGGAACAGACTCTCATTGTTCAGACTAAAGAAGATCTGAAGCTCCAACATCTCAAGAAGAACAATGCTGAGGCTGTATAAGACGCTGGTGGTGCCAGTCCAACGAAGCAATTGATGTGTTCCATAACAAGTATCTATGAAGGATCCTCAGAGGAAGTGTGGAAGTTAAGTGGCGTAGCTGGAAGACGATCAGACATATACTAAGGCAGGGCACGACATACTGCATCATAGCAACGACCTGGACACCAGAAGGAAAAAGAAGAAGAGGAAGACCAAAGACTACCTGGAGGAGTTGAGACAGTTGAGAAAGAAAGAAAAGAGGCAGGTGACCAGGAAAGGAGGAAATGATCTGTGAAGGCCCAGACGCACCAACCGGACTGAGTCGCCTCACATCTCCTTTGTCTTGGCCAAAACGGTGCACTCGAACACGCTGTAAAGACTACAGCCAGCGGCCGACTACCACGTACGTTCTGCGCCTGCATGAGATGAAATAACTCTCCCTACTAGGGGAGGTGGCAGTAGTCTGTATTCGTCAATCAGAAAGGGAAACCAGAAGAGCGAGGACGGTGGATATACAAGCCCTTGTTATGATATGTACATGAAACAAAGCAGCGTTTTGCCGTCACCACTCTCATTCACCACTTGGCTTCATTCCAGATGTTCATGTCGCTGTGAAAATATCCGTGTGTTGGAACGATCAGATGAGATGAAGATGAACAAAGAGAAGAGCCTTCTGTGTTTTTCCTCATGATTTCCTCACTTCCATTGCTCTTCTTGTGCACGGGTTCTGCCGTCGATTCAACATGCTGAATTGGCCAAAAAAACACAGGCAGATTAGAGCCGACGGTGCGGGACACACCACAAAACACTAGGCCGACAGACGATCATCGACGGCCCCTAACTGTCCCTCCGGCTGATTGTCGGCTTGGTGTGTCGGGGCCTTTATGCACCACGAGGCACGAAGAAGAAGGTAACAGGTAACAGGGATTGTCAGGTGCCATCACTGTGCTTGGAAATGCACTGCAATCCAATACAAAGACAGGAAACATCAGGACATATATAATGTTATCTTTCTGGAATATATATAATTTCTCTATATACATATATATATATATAAAACCCATTTGATTAAAGCTGTTTCAGTATCAGGGACTTGATTATAAAGCCTGCTTTTTTCTAGACAGTTCTACCGTTAATGAGGCGTGGAAACATTTCTTTCTGCTTTCACTTTCTTTTTGTACTGTACCAGTTTCCACCATACGGGTAGACACTGTGACATTTGTGGAGAATAAAGGTGCAGCTGAGAAAGGCGTTGAAAGGCTGTCTGAAAGGAATCCATCTTAGTATTCCTCCTCACATCATAAAGTGCTGTATCCATTCAGCCATATGCCCTGGATGCCTATAAATCTGACTGGCAATTTCCTCCCCCCGCCCCCCTGCCGCCGCCTGTCCACCAGCTGCTCTATTTGGCTTCTTTTACTGTGTGTTGCTGTGTGCTTCCATGTAGGTGACATGTAACCTCTGTTGTTAGCTTGATTCTGTTCCATATTAAATGAACATAATGAGAATCCTAAACATGTTGCAGTCATATTTCCCACCGTCCAGCTGTAATCTCTGCTGTCTGAAAACAGCTGTCAGTCCACGGTGTCCTGCTTTCATTACAGACCTGTCATGTAAGAAAGGTGCTCAACATGTCAGTGTGATTCAGAAGGAGCTTTTCTTACCTCTGGAGCAGCAGAGCCTTCAGGTCTGTGTGTGCCAGGTGGATGTTTAGAAGAGAATTTTTGTAATTCTTTTACCTTTGTGTTTTTCTCTTCCAAAGAAGTTTGTCTAATGTTGTATGTTTACAACCTGTCTGATTGTCTGACTGCCACAACAGTGGAAAGATGATGGAAAATAAGAAAGAGAGAGATGCAACTCTAAGGTATCCTGCTGGATGTGAACTGAGGATGTTGCAGTAACCCCTGAGCCCCCCCCCCCCACTGCTCCTGTTTCCTAACCTCCTAACCTCCTAACCTGTCTGACTTGGTAGCGATGTTGCCGTGCTCACAGATCTCAGCAGTTTACTTGGTTAGAACGATGTTATTACTAGAGACACGAATGATGGCCAAAACTATGAAAATAAGGCTGCAATTAAATTATCCTTTAATTGGGTGGAAAAAAATGCTTTTCAGAGCTGAACAATGAGATTTAACTCAACCAAACAGATTACTTTAATCTCCAGAGCTGCTCTGCCTTCATGAAATATCTCAATAAGTAAAACTCCTACATGTGTTGGCCAAATACCCAGTATCATTAAGACATTGGTTATGGAGGAGGGAACCTGGCAAAATAAAAATCAATAAATAAATGACTCAATAAATAAATAAATATATCATTAAATGTAGCAAAAATAATATTAAAAATAATGTAGCCATTAATTAATTGACAAAATGTGACATAAACTGATATTTCTGTTTTAATTGACTTCTTTATTTATTTATCTTTGTATTATTTCCTTTATTAATTTTGATTTATTTATTTTTGTATGTATTTATTATATATATATATTTAAATGTATGTATTTATTAATGTATTTATGCATTTAATCATTTATGTAAATAGATAAAGTGTACATTAAACAGAAGAGTAAAAAAATAAGGGAAATAGTACAGATATAAATAAATAAAGAAGCAAATTAAAACAGAAATATCAATTGCTGTCACATTTTGTCAATTAATTAATGGCAAAATGTATTTTAAATATTATTTTTGCTACATTGATGACATATTTATTCATTTATCATTTATTTTGGCAGGTTCTGTCCTCCATAATTAATTGGTGTCAATGGATCAGTTATATTAAGAAGCTTCCTGCTAAACTCTCCAGTCTAGTTGGAACACAGCGGTGGCAGAACAAGACAAAGAGACATGTATAAGGGAAGAGACCGAGTCAGAGAGTCGGAGAGACAGAGGGGATGAGGGAGAGAGGGAGAGAGGGAGAGAGGGCAGCTAGAG
This sequence comes from Sebastiscus albofasciatus, assembly GCA_916701655.1. Taxonomy (NCBI): domain Eukaryota; kingdom Metazoa; phylum Chordata; class Actinopteri; order Perciformes; family Sebastidae; genus Sebastiscus; species Sebastiscus albofasciatus. The sequence goes on along the minus strand of CAKAOI010040969.1, from coordinate 12,882 downwards.
CAGCAATCAGATTTATGGCGGTGTGGAGGTGAGATAGATGGCTGTTTGACCAGTGGGCTGCTGAAAATGGCCGAGCAGCCCTTTATGGTCCAGGAGAGAAAATGAGGCGGCTCCCCCACACCTATCCATCAGAACCATTTAGTGGCTCGTTGGGGCCAGTAAATGGTTGTATGTGTGTGTGTGTGTGTGTGTGTGTGTGTGTGTGTGCTCATGTGGACATTAGACGATTACAGCCCCCCTGTCTTATTAATGGCTGTCTGTGAGCTCTATCATGGAGGATGTGAGGCTGTGAGGTGAAAGGTGGAGCTTCAGTACACAAGTGGAGCAGGCAGTCAGCGCTGCTGGGGCGGGAGAGATATGTCGTTGTTAGGATTTGTGGTCAGAGAGAGAGAGACAGTAATCCTCCGCTGATAAACACTGAAAACATGGCAGGCAGACATTTGGACTGACTGTAGATCCAGGTAAACAAGGAGCAGGTGAGGCTGTTCTCTGCTGCTGATGACGGCTTTACGCACACTTTCCTTTTCCCTCTGACGCTGAGCCTTCCTTTCCCTCTTCACCTCCCACGGCTTTTCGTCTACACTGAAGTCTTATGGTCACAATGAAGCTCCAACCTCAAATTCAGCTGGTTGACATTATGAACGTGTGTTTAGATCTAACATGATGTATACGTTAGAGGTGGTGAGACTGCATATGAAGACAATAGAAAGATGTGAGAGGCCCTGGGCCCTGGACTATGAAGCAGGCTTTGGGGTTAGCGAGGTAACTTCAGGGTTAACCCTTCAGGGCTTTCCGTCCTACGAAGGTGGATCACTTCTTACCGGGGTAGATCACCATGGTAACTGATGCTGAACAGCTAACCTGCTCCAGAGCAGGTTATGTTCCAGATAAGAGATCAACACGTATAAAAGGACCTCCTACTGACCAATCAGAGCTCAGTGAGCAGATCATATGATAATATTACAGCTGAAATAGTCACACACGCCACATCTTTATTAAGTCTTTATTATATCTAGATGACTATATCTGACTTGTGAGTGTTCCGTTAAATTAATAAATCTGTTAATTTACACATTCACACATCTGGAGTTTTTTCTTTCACCAGCTGTCCTTCCTGCATTTAGCAGCTTCAGCTGTGTTACTTTTAGTCTGATTAAGTGTTTAACTTCTTCGTATTTGTCTAATATAGTTTACTCTTCCTTTGTAAAAATGCACTGCTCTGTCTGTCAGTAGACTTGTTCCTGTCTGTGATTGGTCACATGCTGCAAACACCTCCCTGTTCATGTGAACGTGCTCACAGCCAGACTGAGAAACTTTGGGTTGATTTACCGAGTTGATAACCACCTTCGTAGGACCGCTTAGCGTGATCTCGGTTGTTAGGGTTAGTGAAGCTAGATAAGGAGAAGACACCCTGGAGATGTTGAACTGGCTTCGTAGTACAGGCCTCCATGCAAGTTGAATTTCAACTTGAATGAAAAATATATTCTGAGCCTGAATGACTGAAAAAAGGTCTTGGAACTGGATTCTGCACAATCATGACATCGGCTGTTTGCGGCAAATAAACAGACAGCACCAACAGTGTAGCTTAGTCGGTAGGTGGTTGGTCTGTTAATTGAAAGGACGATGGTCGGATGGCCAGCTCCTCCTGGCGTCATGTGCTGTACGTGTGGAGCAGCTTTGTGAGGATGTTCTTGCTCATTCATTCAGTTTGGTCTGTTTTTGTTTCATTTCTCTTGTTTTGTTCCCTCTTCTAACTGAAGTTATCATTATCTCCACCAGGCGTAAACCTGGAGGGGATCATACGCTCGTATCTGTCTGTCCACTTCTAATCTCTCTTACTGCTGGACCCATCAGCCTGATATTTACTGTGCACATTTAGGATTGGATGCTCTTGTGGTTGCGGTGATTCACAATATTTTTAAAAACCTAGTTGCTGACTGCTTTATACCGTCATTGACTGCAGACTCCTCACTCCCCTTAAAGCTACAGTAGGCAACACGTTTTGTGCATCATTGGGCAATAATCCCATAATAACCTTTCAGCATATTGTAATTCAAGTGTTCTGGGAGAAAACTAGACTTCTGCTCCTCCTCATGGCTCTGTTTTCAGGCTTTAGAACATCTAGCCTGTGACGGAAGACTTTGACCAATCACAGGTTATTTCAGAGAGAGAGAGCGTTCCTATTGGCTGTGCTCCAGCTGGTGGGCGGTGCTTGGTATTTCCTCAACAGATCTCAACATGGCTGCCGGGTCACAAACTTTCTCATTTTACAGCTAAACAGTGCACTACAAGATGATTCTGAGAACATCTGAGGAGAGAAATAGACATTACAGTAACAGAATAGTGATTCATATTTGATCAGCGCTGCTTAGTTTGACTGCTTGGTCGGAGTTAGCGAGTGATTGACAGCCGGCTCTCATAGACGGCAGCTGGACAGCAGACTCCAGATCAGCTCTGACTGCTTGTTTTCCTCCGGTCTGTGAAATCTTGCAGATGCTGTTAGGAGCACTGGAGAACACCAGAGGACACCGGAGGACACAGAGGCACATGATTTTTTTCAGATTAACTGTCTCATGCTCTATTGTCAGGATATAGTTTTATGAAAATAACTTTGTTAATGATATTTGCTCCGTTTCTACCCACTGCTGCTTTAACCGGCTGGTAGGGGACGCAGGTGATCAACAACTGCTTCAGTTTGGACTCTTGTTTCCACTACGGATGCGGTTTGTATTCACTCAATCAAACATTACAGCAGTGGCTCGAGACTAATGGCGTCCCGGGGAACCGCTGATGCCAACGGAGCTGGTCTTCTCATGCTGTTACTACGGTTACTACGACTGGGAGGAGAGCTAGTTAGCCAGCTGTTAGCTGCTGGATGGGCAGCAGAGTCCTGACGTGTGTTTTGCTAACAGAGAGTTTCTGTTCAGAGGAACATGAAGCGTTAAACAGTGAACTGCAGTTTAATGTGAGCTGTGTGCAGTTTGGAGGTAAAAGTATTTTGAGTTTGGAGTCACATGCACTTTTCATCAGTGTTTACATCTTAACAAACTTCAGTCTGAGATGAAAGTATCCAGATACATTTACTCCTGTTCAATACTGAGGTACTCTAATAAGAAAAAGTGTATGTAGCTGTTTTTGATTACAAAGTTCTTTATATAAACTACATATAAAACAATAAGTTAAACAACAGTTAAATCAGATATAATCTGAATTATTTCAAAATGAATCCTGTATCTTTCAGTGTGATTTTCTTTTTTACAGGGATAGCAAAATAAACGTAATTATTTATTACTAAACATTTTAATGGTGTCTTTATTATGCCACCAACAACTAACAACTATAGATCATAATAACAAAGTAGAGACATCATCTGGATTTTCACTTCTTGATGGTAAAAAGTGTTTTTAGTTCAACTAAAGTTCATCTGGAGCCCTGCTCCAGACACCGCTGTGGAGATCTGCACCCTACTGAGTGCACTTTTCTAGTTTGGTGCTGTTTTTTTGTTGCAGTTTTTTGCAATTTCATTTTTGTTGGCGTGTCGATCACAATGGATATAAAGAAGCATTTATGTTGGGATGGCTGACTTCCTGTTTGCCTTTTGTCTTTTGCATTAAGTTACTGTGTACTGTCATGAAGCATGTACTAGGCGCAGCAACATCAACATGCTAACATGACGATGATGTCACAATGCTAATGTTAACATGCTAAAGTTTGTGACCCGGCAGCCATGTAGAACACAGCAAAGCCAAAACCAAGCACCGCCCACCAGCCGGAGCAAACGTTCTCATTCTACAGCTAAACAGTACACTACAAGATGTTTCTGAGAACATCTGAGGAGAGAAACAGGCATTATAGTGAAAGAATATTGATGCATATTTGCATCTTTGCATCTTTTCTGTGCATCGAATGGAAGAGTAAACAGTTTTTTGACCTCAGTGAAAATGTTGTTTCTGAAAATAGCCTAACTTAAAAAAGAAAATAAAAAAATCTTACTCTATCAGCTCGGTGGCATATTGAATATTACTTTATTTGTGTACAGCTAATTCACCTCCCGATGATAGATTTGTAATACAACTGCAACATGCTATAATACTCCCTATTGAGTGTTACCCCCCGCTCGTTGGAATCACCAGTACAGCTGCATGCTGTCCAAGGACAAGGCTGTTTCCTTGTGACATGGACACATGACATGGGACCTGAAGGGAGCTTTGGGTTGACTAGTAGAGTGTCAAATTGATTGATTGACTGGTTGGATTGATTGATGTGCAGTCTGTCATTTTGCTATGTCAGAGACCCCTTGTACCACTAATAGTCCCATTTGTTCATGCCAGCTGTCCCCTGATCAATAGATAGAGAGAGATATTAGCAGCCCCCTCCTCTGATCAAGAGGCACAGCCTCAGACTCTGCTCTCTACAGGATCTCACTGCAGCTTCAGAGGAGGGTTCTTGATTGTTTTACAGATAAAAGACAGAGGGCTGTTAGAGGAGAGGGTGAGGGACCCATATCACTGTTACAAAAATGATTCACATGAGAGTTTTCTGATTTGCCACCACCTCTAAGGTTAAGCTTCCGCTGTGAAGATGGGTTAGGAGAAGATTGCGTTCGTGTACAAAAAGAAATTAATACAATTTATACTTATTGGTATGCGATGGGACATGAACCATGGAGCCAGATTTACAAAGCTTTGTTTGAGACTGTGAATGTGACTCTGGTTAAGAAAACTATTACACAAAAAGTCAGCGTGTTTTCCCGATAGCTTCATCAGATCAACAACTAATTCAAAATGATGCTGTAAAATCTGAGCAATGCATTAGAGTTCGTCTCCTCGCTAGCTTGACAGGGTTGTGCGTGAGGGCAGTGTATAAGTTGAGTGTGCTGCAGGAGCCGTTTGAGAAGTTTCTAGGGGTATTTTGACTGATATTTAATTTTTTTTAACCTGGTCACTATATACTGTAAAGAAGCCCAGAGTTACAATAACTTTTTGAATTCCATTCTCTCAAGATCACATTGTGAATATCTTGTTAGGAGGACATTTAAGTGGTTGCTAACACGGTAGTGATCTTCTTGGTAATAACCATCATTTATAAATGGTAAACTGAGAGTTAATTAAACTTAGTGAACAGTTATTTCACTGTTAACAAACTGTGTGAAATGATAATAAATAATGTTTACTAATAGTAGTAGCTGTTAATGATTAAGATATTATTTGTAAACCTTAACTAAATTGTTTGTAAAACATCTATAAACACTATTTGGAGGGTTATTATAAAGTTGAAACTAATGATTATAATATCTTGTTAAATGGTTGATAGATACTTTGTAAAGTATCTATAAACTAAATTATTTAGATAGATAGATAATACTTTGTCAATGGTTAATAATTGGTTTCTGGTCCATCTATCAATTTAATGTTTATAGATGATTTACAAATCATTTCTTAAATTTGTATAAATCATTTAGTAATCACTAACAAATACTTAATATAAAATGTTATAATGTGTGCAACAATAAACTGTTAATAAATAGTTTACCAATGTAATCAGAGTGTAACTGTAATTGTGTCTTATCAACTCTGATACAATATAGTACAATTTTTAAACTAATTTTTTCACATAAAACAAACTAATGATAAAATAACAGAAATTATTGTATCACTATTAATTAGTAAACATTATTAATTATCAATTCACTGTTTATTAACAATAAAATAACTATTAACTAAGTTAAATTAACTATCAATTTAACCATTTATAAATGATGGTTATCATAAAGTGCTCTTATCTTAACAAAATATATTGAATATATGAATTATCAAGAGGAAATGATGTTTAGAGTAAATCCTGAAGACACCAGGTACATTCTATATACATGAACTCTGTGTGCTATACAGGAGCTCAGCAGTCATGTGTAGAAAAGCACAGAATTTGCTGCATCTCTTTTACCTGCACCTCCTGCTGTGTTGGAAGATTTCAGTAATTAAGGAAGGCACACAAGCTGTTTGACCCATCTGTAATCATATGCATCCCTTAAATTAGAGACTGCAGATGTAACACACGCATCATTCCTGCTGTTGTTCAATGACAACCAGCATTCAAAGTTTGTTCCAGGACTCCTGAAACCAGTTCAATTAAAATAGATATTATTGATTACTTCTACAACCAGAGTGGTTCAGTCAAATTATTACCTCTGCCAAGGCCGAAGGCCTAGGAAGGAGGTTATGCTTTCACCACCGTTGGTTTGTTGGTTTGGTTGTTTGTTGTTTTTTCCATTTGCAGGATTACTCCAAAAGTCTGTGATGGATTTGAATTACATTTTTTAGAGGGGTGGGGTGTGGCACAATGGACAATCCATTAGATTTTGGGTTCAGAGAGAGAGTGGGGGGTGGTGGTAAGGAGGGAGGAATAACAGTTGAGAGTTGGACCAAAGCACACTTGGTTTGATTGTTGGAAAGAGTAACGACGATGGTTTAGGTGAGTTTTATTTTGTTTCTGTCCAGTTTGAATGAAGTTTTTTACGATGCTCTGCTACGTATAGCTGATCTCAACATAAACAAAAATAAACATGGATGATGGCGCAAGCTGTACGGAGAAGGGAG
>CAKAOI010040926.1:0-14759 GCA_916701655.1 Sebastiscus albofasciatus | reverse complement strand
CCTGGTTGTTTTATCAGTCAGGAAGAGAAAGAAGGATCAGACCTGTTGCTGGTGTGAGTTCATCCCAGTAGGAAACACACAGACATCGTAGCTGTCGGAAGCTGTCGGTAGCGGTCTGATAGCTGTCGGTAGCAGTCGGTAGCGGTCTGGTAGCTGTCGGTAGCGGTCTGTTCGCGGTCTGGTAGCTGTCGGTAGCGGTCTGTTCGTGGTCTGGTAGCTGTCGGTAGCGGTCTGTTCGCGGTCTGGTAGCTGTCGGTAGCGGTCTGGTAGCTGACGGTAGCGGTCTGGTAGCTGACGGTAGTTATCGGTAGCGGTCTGGTAGCTGTCGGTAGCTGTCGGTAGCTGTTGGTAGCGGTCTGGTAGCTGTCGGTAGCTGACGGTAGCGGTCTGGTAGCTGTCAGTAGTTGTTGGTACAGGTCTGGTAGCTGTCGGTAGCTGTCGGTAGTGGTCTGGTAGCTGTCGGTAGCTGTTGGTAGCGGTCTGGTAGCTGTTGGTAGCGGTCTGGTAGCTGTCGGTAGCTGTCGGTAGCTGTCGGTAGCGGTCTGGTAGCTGTCGGTAGCTGTCGGTAGCGGTCTGGTAGCTGTTGGTAGCTGTCGGTAGCGGTCTGGTAGCTGTCGGTAGCTGTTGGTAGCGGTCTGGTAGCTGTCGGTAGCTGTCGGTAGCTGTCGGTAGCGGTCTGGTAGCTGTCGGTAGCTGTCGGTAGCGGTCTGGTAGCTGTTGGTAGCTGTCGGTAGCGGTCTGGTAGCTGTCGGTAGCTGTTGGTAGCGGTCTGGTAGCTGTCGGTAGCTGTCGGTAGCGGTCTGGTAGCTGTTGGTAGCTGTCGGTAGCGGTCTGGTAGCTGTCGGTAGCTGTTGGTAGCTGTCGGTAGCTGACGGTAGCTGTCGGTAGCTGTCGGTAGCTGTCGGTAGCGGTCTGGTAGCTGTCGGTAGCTGTCGGTAGCTGTCTGGTAGCGGTAGCTTCAGGGAGAGAGAAAGGCAGAAAGTTATGCCGTCACTACCACGCTTTAGGCTGTCGTCTTTCTAATGATGTATTTCGAGTAGTGCGTAAATTTCAGCGGGGTAGGGTCGTCTCAAATTGAATACTCTGCGGAGCACTGACGATCGCAACATTTCACCGCGGCTCGCTACCCGCCAAAATATCTTCTTCTTTTTCTTCTTCGGGGTTTTACGGCAGCTGGCATCCTTTATGTTGCGTTGCTGCCTCCTTCAGGTACCCGCCAAAATATCTGCCTGCTCTGTTGAAGAAAAAAATGAAAGCAGAGTGGAAGTTAGGTTTCCAACGTCGTCGCCTACGATGTGTCCTCCTGTTGGCTGGAAACGCACCGGTATGGTTATGTATTGTTCTGTTTTCTACGTATGTTTGAACAGTGGTCGTGGTCCCGCCCCTTCCGCTACGTAGCGGTGTAAGTACAGAAGTACGCGGATTGGAACACACTCTATGATCCAGAGACCCAACAAGAGATCCCCCATCAGTACGCATTGCTATGCAACAATGGCAAATAGAAACTCCCCTTTAGCGGGCAGAACCCGGCTCTGGGTGGGCGGCCGGTAGGGTTGAGTTACAGGAGGGACATGACAAATCTGTTCTCTTAAAGACAGGAAACATTTGTACAAACAAACATAACAGAGAAAAATCAGAGAGGTTTCGATGAACATGATTTCCCCTCCAGGGTTTTATTCCTGTTAGGAAACAATATTCAGAGACGGAAAAGACGACGACCTCAGTATTTCTAAATCGGTGTCCTTGCTGACCATCATGTTGTTTTGTTTAGTTTGGAGCTCCTCCTCGATGACTTTGGCGATCAAGATCAGGTCGGCAGCACAGCGAGCGCCGCCAACCTGTCTGACACGATTACCTGCCGCTGTGAACACACCTGCTGAGCCGCTCTAACCCCTTTCCCTTAATCTGAGCAGCGTTTGACACGCATCACGTCCAGCAGCTTTACCGGTCACACGGTGACCCCCGGCCTCGCCCCGGATGTCCCACGACCTGCGGATTAAAGACAGGAGACGCCACGGGAACCTGACCGCCAGATAGGCCTATACAAGCGGCACGCAGAGGGAGAAGGACACAGACACACGAGGGTGAAGCTGTTCGTTGAACATCTGTTGTTCTGGAGATAAAGCCACACAATGAGAGTCTCAACTGGACGCTGTTCACACTCAGCTCTGGGGTGTTGAACACAAACCAACCAGACGACAGTTTGCAGAGATTAAAGCCCAAAAGAAAAGAACTTACCTACTTTAAACATTAGAAAAGACTACAACATCAACAGGTTTTTGAATATGCACAAATATCACAACGCTGAAGGAATGAAAGAGGGAGACTGTGTTCGCACACTAGCCTCCAGTCTTTCCTTTGGTTAGCTTCCAGCTAATGTTAGCCCACTGCTAGCGTTATGGTACGTGTCCACAGCCTCCGTGCTTTCCACGCTTCCCATTCATTGTCTATGTAAGCAGCTGCGCAATGCATTCTGGTAGCGTGGCGTCGCGATTCGAGAGACTAGGCGTCACGACGCCCGCTCCTCATTTGCATAAAGTTGAGGGCTCGTCTACTTTATGCAAATCACGGGCGTCAGACGCGACTCGCCGCCTCTCCAGACTCCAGAGGATCTGTTAAACTAAACGTTGATCTAAAATAAAGACAGATTCATCAACATGGGTTATCTCTCTCCTCACATGTCTTCAGAAACATCTCAGTGAACTACTGACGTGGAATCAGAGAAGAAAGTTTCCAAACGAGCCTCCAGACTGGTTCCAGTTTGAAAGCTGGGAGCAGCAGCCGACGGCGGGAAAGCGTTCGTCCAATCAGGAGCCGAGTGTTTCTAGGGACAGCACACCCAGCGTCCGATGCTGGGAAGCGTCGCGTCCCCTCGCGATGAAAAACGTCCCTGTGGACACGGACCGTTAGCCTCCAGTGTCTCCTTTGGTTAGCCTCCAGCTAACACCGTTATGACCTCATCGTGACCTCTGCATGTAAGCAGCTCAGTGGGAATATTGTCTTTTTCGTAAAAAGGGCAAAAATCTGATTAATGTGATTATTACGATCAGATTTAATGCAGGTTTGCAGAAATGATTTACGAGTTTTCATCTCCATCAAATTAGGATCAGGACGTCCTGTGAGCTGTCATACGCATAACCATAAAATCAGTTTTATCTGTGTTATCTGATGTCCTCGCAGCAGCTGAAACACCAGCTGTGTTCAGGGACGAAATCACATCTTCTGTGTTTGACGTCACTTTTCAAGGTGGAACGTACAGAACTCGCTTCATGACGGAGAATGATTGACACCGGTCGTTCTTGAACTTCGACATCTTTGGTTTGTCAGATCTGTTTTCTGGAATACATCCTGGTTTCATCGTTAATGTCTGAAATGAGTTAAGCTAAATCAGATAAAATGCTCCGTCACCGGCAGGAACAAGGCTGTTTCTTTCTGTGTGTGGGCGACAGCACCATGAGCTGCAGAATATTAGAATAGAACATTAGAAATGTTTCTGCTGACGAACAGACTGAAACTCTCCCAGCAGACATTCTGAACCACAGCAGAGACGTGACAGCGGCCCGCACCAAAAGACGGATAAATGCCACGATAAAAGCACGAGGCGTTTAGCGTGCAATAGGTATGCGTGCACCGTGTATCCTGTACTGACTGCCATGTAAACACATCTGCATATAAATGCTACGATGAGAGTTGGTGACGTAGAATAAAAAGCAAGAAAAGGTTCAACAAACATCGGACTTTTAACCAGGAGACCGCCGTTCACCGCTGTTTGGTTTCGTTAGTTACGTCAGTGGCGTGTTTTCCGTAGTTATTTCCGGACGTGTTTTACTTTGTCTTCTTCCTTATTTTAAGTTCAACCGTGACGTATTCCCTTACCCCAACTAACTACGTGGTCTTCTTGCCTGAACCTAACTGCGGACGTTTGCGAGGCAAATGACACGCAAAAATCTCTTCCGTTAGAATCACGTTAAAAAGAGTTAATGTCCAGTCAGAACGAGAGGAACGATCACAGCAGGAAAAAACGGTTTTAACTGACACACCTGTATTATTCATTAATTATTCCTGGTTCAAATCCCAACGGACTGGTCGGTCTCCTAAACATTACGCTCCCAACTAAACTGCATCAGTTTTAAGAGAACTAGAAACAGCGTTAGAGCTCCCATTCATTCCTATGAGAGCGTCTCAGCCTCGGTCTGGGTGTCATTCACGTGAACGGAAGAAGGGAAATAATTCTCTCTAATAACTCTGGATTCTGGACACTTTTTAAAACTTTTTTTAACTGTTTCTGACACTTTTTAATTAGTACATTTTTCTGACTTTTTTCCGGACATTTTTCAAAATCGTTTTAACTTTTTCTGAAACTTTTTAAAAACTATTTTTTCTGACATTTTCTTTTGAAATGAAACTTTTAGGACCTATTTTTAGAGACACCCTGCGGCCAATCAGAATAGAGTTTTCACCCAGACCCCATGGTATAAAACATTTTAAATGTCGCCTCTCTAACATCTTTAATGAGTCGCTGTGCTGCTGAGACATTGAACCCCCCGATGCTCAATAAAATGTTATCCAATGTTTACATTCACACTCTGTATACATTAACTTTACTACTGAGCATAAGTCTGATTCATCAGTAAGCTAACACAGAGCACCCAGTGTCCTTCAGAATAAAATGTTTCTGGATCTGTTGACTTTGTGGATTTTGTTCGTCACAAAGACCTGATCCCTCACCGGCTTCCCATCATGAACTGTTTTAACTGACAGACTACGTGGTTCGAATCCCAACGGACTGGTCTCCGAAAAATTACGCTGCCAAATAAACTGCATCAGTATTAAGACAACTGGATACAGCGTTGGAGCTCCCATTCATTCCTATGAGAGTGTCTCAGCCCGCGGTCCAGCCCGCGGTCTGGGTCTCATTCACATGAACGGAGGAAGGGAAATAACTCTGGATTCAACTGTTAGTGCGTTTTAATAATTGAAATAAGGACTATTAGAGTGTTCGTACTGGGGAGTTGATTCACCTCAAAATAAATGATCCTCTGAGTTCCAGACGTCTCTTTCCCGATGGAAGTCTATGAGAAAAGGTCTTTTAGGGCCCGATGACATCACGTGACGGACACGGAGGTTGTAGTACCGCCGTTTAACCACTACGAAATTAGCTTCAAAGCCTGGCGCTCTTCCTGCGGGCTTGGCGGGCGCACCTACCCAGTATACCTTGCGAGAAGACCCGCCCCCTGCTCAACTCTGATTGGCTACTGGCTTCTGCAGCTAAACGCTAACGGTAAGTAGCCTAGCTATGATGCTAACCGGAGCTACGAACAGGCAACCCGGTCCGAACACCGGTATGTATTAATTCATTTTTGAGTCAGGAAATCAACTTGTGTAGATTTCGAATATTGTGTTGTGTTATGTTTTACGAAAATTGATTTATGTTTTCAATTTTCGAGTTGAGAAGCTCCACAAACTGGCGCGACAGCGAGCGTGCGGGGCCCGGCACGCTGACAGAACCCGTTCTCTCTAGACGTCTTTTATTTTACACATTTTTACTGTCCCATATTGTCATTATTATTAGAGACTACCAAATTGTCTTGGCAAGAGAATTTTCAGTTTTTTATTATAATAACGTTGCGCCAGAGCGAGGCAGGTAACCGGAGGTTCCTGTTCGTTCTATAATGGACATTTGGCCTGTGATAATAACTAAATATCTAAAATATAGCCAACCGTCAACAGGGAAATAAAAAACCTGACGCGCTTTGCCGGCACGTCTTCCTGACGTCACAGTTTATTTTTACTTTGCTCTTAAAACCCCGGATAAAAACAGGATGTTGGCATGGTTACGCATCAGTGTCGACGTAAAATGCTGTTAGACTCAGCAGATAGTTCGGTCTCTAGTGATGAGTTAGGGGTAGGGATATCGGGTCTGATACTGTGCTCATGTACTCGTAATCGCAAAATGCCGTGTGCCGCTCACACCCTCCAGCTGGCTGTTAACGACGGTCTTTAGACACCGAGACGTACTCGTATCGGTACTCGGTATCGGAGAGTACCCAGATGGAAGTACTTGTACTCGGTCTGAATGAAGTGGCATCGGTGCATCCGTAGTGAGGGGAAATGAAACAGACTGAAGATGGAGACGGAGTGTAACCGGTTCTGTCTGATATCAGGCAAAGTTTCCTGAGAAGTTCCTTTAAACTGATTATAAATGTTTCTCTACTCTTTCTGTTATGGCTGACGGCTCCATCAGATGCATTCAACAGGTTTTTTGGGATCTCCGCTGGAGTTTGAGTAAGTTGTGTGGGTTTGAACAATGTTTGCACAACACGAGACTGTACAAATACTTCTCAGAGGGTAATTAGATAAGAATCTGATGTTACGTAATGAGGCGTCGCAGTGCCAGCGTGTCTCCGTCCTCCCAGGACCGACTCGTCCCACAGCGGACCTCTCACGTCCCCGCTCGCCGCAGCCTCGGTCGAGCTGGGTCTGATTGCAGCTCGTCGTGCCAAACATGCCTCCGGCCTCGCTGTGAATAAAAGCAGCCTATTACAGCACGGCGTCTCCGAGCCAAGAGCAGGCTGGCAGCGACAGAAAGCATCCCCCGTCTTCCTCAGTCGGCCGGGCCGGGCCGCTCCGAGAATCCGGTGGGCCGCGTTTCACAGAACTGCCTAAATACAGACTGTGATACGATTGGCTGTTTGTTTTTGGTGCACATGTTGGCTGCTGCAGAGCTTCAGACCTCACAGAGGAATCACAGAGGAACACCGCCTGATCCCGACTGTAGAGGGCGACCGGTCTGCTGCTGCTGCAGGTGGAGACAAGGATCCACCAACACCAACACTCTCATATGTATATACAGTATATATATATATATATATATATATATATATGCTTGAATATAATGTGTATGTTGTACTTAGTAATACCTATATACTTGTATACTAATGTATTGTAATGTATGTTATGTTGTTTAAATAAGAGAAATGCCAGACAAGGTGTCCGTCCCACCAAAGAGATGAAACTGGTGCTTTTTTGGCGCCATTTTGGACTGTAAACCCCAGTGAGTGTCCGTGGACGTATAAAGAGACGTCTGTAAATCAGAGGATAGAAATCAGCTTCCCAGTTGGAACACTGAAATATCCCTCAATTAAATCACTTCGTTCTTTGTTTTGACTTTTTTAAAACTTTTTCGGACATTTTTTAAAACATATTTTTTCAGACTATTTTTCTACATTTTTTTTTTTTTTTTTTTTTTTACATATTTCAACTTTCTGACTTTCCTTTTTAAAACTTTTTTTCTGACATTTTTCTGACTTTTCTTTTTTTAAAATGAATGAATGAACTTCCAGTACGAACACTTAGATATCCTCATTTGAATCATGATGTCCTTAAAGTAGTAAAATGAACTAACAGCTGAATCCAGAGTTATTCTCCTCGCCATAATGAACGACGACCCACGGGACCGCACCGCCCTGCACGCTCATATGACAGTTTCCTGCCGGCTGTACGACAGCTTCCTGCCGGCTGCCAGTAGCTAGTAGTGCCAGTACCAGTGCCAAACCGCTCACGTTATGCTCCTCTGGGAAGCAGCCGGGCTAACGCACTACACTCAGTGTTGTAAATAATATATATCACGATGTTCTTGTATAGCAGCACATTAATTAATAGTGATCAGACAGCTTCATTGGGACTACTTAGTAATAATAATAATAATAATAATAATAATTAAAGCTTATATAGCGCGATGAACGGGCCCTCGCCCACGCTGGCACGTCTGGGGAACACGCTGTCGTGGCAATAATAATAATAAATTGGACTTATATAGCGCCTTTCAGAAACCCAAGGACGTTTTACAAAGGGGGCAAACAAAATCCTACTAATAAATAACATTATCAGGAATTAATAGACACCCTGCAGCCAATCAGAACGGCCCCCCGGCTCAATAAAGTTTTATCTAATGTTTACATTCACACTCTGTATACATTTACTCTATTACTCCTGCTGAGCATTAATCTGATTCATCAGTAAGCTAACACAGAGCACCCAGTGTCCTTCAGAATAAGATGTTTCTGGATCTGTTGACGTTTGTGGATTTTGTTCATCACATAGACGAACACTCAGGGTCTGTTTCTCCTCGAGTCTCCTCAGATAGTTTCATCTGTTTCCTTCTGATGAAAGAGTTTAACAGCAGCCCGCAGCTGACGATGCATTTAATAAAGTTCAATCATTCACTCTAAAACCAGAACGAAGTGCAAATACGCACCTTCTGCATCGCAGGACGCCGCACCGAACACGTCACACGGATATTAAACGGGAGTCAATGTTCAGGGTTTACGCTAGACATATAGAACAACTACCAGACGTACGTTTTTAATAGCTATATAATAGCCTCCATTTGACATAACTTAAAAATGCATGTAATGAAGAAGCGGTCTAAAAAATTAAATAACAGGCTGGTAGGTCCTAATGTCAATTTGAAAATAGTGTTGTGTGGCTCGTAGCCTACCGAACAGTTTGAAGCTTCATTCATAATGTTAATGTAAATTATTATTATTGATATCATACTGAAACACTGCAAGCAATAGTCCACCTCCTCTTCCTCTCTCCGTCTCAAACACTCACAGCGAGCACGGAGGCGCTCCTCGCCTCGTCTCAGTCCGAGAGTTTGCCTTTTAATGGCCATTTAACTTCATGATAAATGTGATTTATATTTATTTTAGACAGAGAAAGGTTAAGAAACGTGTGCTAATTTGTAAATAATAGTAATAATCCACAATTAAAACTCCTTACTATATTCATTCATGGAGCTCTCCAAGTCACTCTGTGTTCTAGAACACTGTCCGGCACATATTTCAGAATAAAAGCCTTGCGTTAACAAATGAAGGAATTCGGTCCATAGAAAAAAAACGCTTGAGGGCTTTTATTTTGAAATGAAAGCAGGAAGTGTTGATTTAAAAATAAGTCTTTACTTTTTTTCATCTCTGTAACATATTCTACAGATAGAGCTTGAAACTGTAGTAAAGTCTTGCTGGTATGATGTTAATATACAGTCGATAGATCTCCTTCACTGTCTGTTGCTGCAGTGAGACGCAGCTGAGACGCGCACGGCTCGCGTCAAAAATAGGCGCGGCTGAGACCGGCGTGAGACGCGCGTCTCCTGCGGGCAGTGTGGCTGCTCTAACCTGTTAACACGGACTCCGAAATAAAAACCAACAGGTAACGCGGCCGCCACGCCGCTGACGTATGTGTGTCCACGCTGTAAGATTAGTCGAGGTTTAACGAGCTGAGACACCATGTGAGAGGAGATGATGTAGTCTCCGTCAGACCTAAAGATACATAGATGTTTGCCTCTTTGTGTCTTTATTGAAGACTCCACAGTGAGGACATGGACATAAACATGGACATGGGCAGACAGGAAACTACCTATTGGGTGTTGGGGGTGATCATGTGACCACCTATAGAGCGTGGAGACAAAGCGGTGAGAGCTGGGTGGATCTACTTAGCCGGACTCAGGGAACAATTGAGCAGCAGATTGAGGTCAGTGTGTCACAGATTTCATCATGTCTCTGCAGGCCGGTCCACACCAGCTGCTCACCATGGAAACCAGTGGGTTTGATGGGGGGGAACCTCGGACCAAGCCTCCAGGAAGAGCACCAGTCGGTCGCACTACAACTTCCATGTCCGTCACGTGATGCCATTGGGCCCAAAAAGACTTTATCCCATAGACTCCCATCGGGAATATTATTATTTTCCTTCCTCCGTTCATGTGAATGAGACCCAGACCGAGGCTGGACCGCGGGCTGGGAGGCGGAGTTAAAGGAAATGCTACTGCGCCTGACCTATGGACCCAATGGATGAGGAAGATCGCCGGGTGATCCGGGTTCTTTATCACTCGGCAGCATGGATGTATAAAGAGAACTGGATCCAGCGTTGGAGGTGGGCCCCCAATCATTCCTATCAGAGTGCCTCGTGGTAAACACTACACATCCAGTAAAGGATGGAAACGCTTTGGGTTTCACACACTGACAGGAAAAGCAAAGCTAGACATCAAAGCTGCATGCTAACTTCTAAAAAAAGCCAAAATGTTTCCAAAAATAAGTCAGAACAAAGGCTGAAAAAAAGGCCAAAAAGAAAAAAGAAATATGTTCAAACAAAAGTCTGAAATATGTCAGAAAAAAGGCTGAATATGTCTAAATAAAAGTCTGAAAAATGTCTGAAATATTTCCGAAAAAAGGTGAAAAAAAGGCGAAGCCAAAATATGTCTGAAAATCTTTTTAAAAAAGGCTGAAATATGTCTGAATAAAAGTCTGAAAAACATATTATATATATATTTATATATATATATATAAATATATATATAATATTTCTGAAAAAAGGTGAAAAAAAGGCAGAAAAATGTCAGAAAAAAATGAACAGCTGATTGTAAAGTGAAAGTGAAACTTAACACAAGGGACAGTACCATTGGCCTCCAGGATATGAAAGCTCTGTGTTTGTTGGACCCAACCACCTTCCCTCCATCCCGCCCGGTGTGTCTCTTTCACTCTTTAAACTACGTCACCACAACACTTTCCCTGAGAGAGTTTACTATGGCTGTAGATGTGTTTACGTTATAGTTCATGGAACACCCGGTGTGTCTCTTACCGGCGCTAAAGGGTACCGTGTGCGGCGGTATTGGAAGGCTGACAAAGCGTCGGTATTTGGCGCCCTGCTGGGAATGAGAACAGGCAGAACATCCAGCAGAAAGTACGTTAACTATGTCCTGGTTTTATGAACCCCCTTCATGTTGTGTGTGTTCTTCAGGAGGATGAATGCGGTGTTTGTGATTTTCCCTCCGAGGTAAAAACACTATATATAAACACTCTCGTGCTTCGACCACATGACGTACACAGAGACAGACTGAGACTGTTGAAAAATGAAAACCTCCAGGAGACGGGTTCGACTGTCAGTATGTGAAAAATAGTGTTTAGTATTTTTATACAGAACGTTTTGTCTTGAATTTATTCATGACTTTAGGTGATAAAAAAAGTTGAACACTCAGACCTCATCCGGTCGATTTAAGAGTTCAGAATTAGACCGGATCTCTAAAACAAGATGACAGCAGATCACTTGCATGGACAAGCGTTTGGTGATTTCATAATAACCTGGACTAAATAGACGGCGTGTTGTTGGGTGAAGCTTTCTGAACCTGGTAAAGTCTTTATGATCACATGTGATTCAGCTGAGAGTCGGAGGTCAAAGTGGTGACTCAACAGTGAGTTTGAATGTTCATGTTTTTGAGGGTGTTTGTGCGTCTTTAGAGGCACACAAGGAAACATGTGACACAATCAACCCCCCCGCAAGAAGAGCGTTGAAGCAAATTTTCGTAGAGACCAAAATATTGTGCCTCATAAATTGTTATAATACTGCAACCCGGTCTCACAGGAAGGCGTATAAATACCACGACACTCCGCGTGTGAGTACACATTTCAGTGTTTTTGCGTGTCATTTGTAAATTAAGTAAAACACGTACGGAAACAACTACGGAAAACACACCACAATCATCAATAAAAAACATGCGACAAACACGGTCAACAACGGTCTTCAGTGTCTCCTGGTCAAAAGTCCTGTGTTTGTTGGACCGTTGGACTCGCCCTCCATCAGCGGTCCTTCTCTCTTTTTATTCTACGTCACTAACTCTCACCTTGGCATTTATACGCGGATGTGTTTACATCGCAGTCAGTACAGGATGCACGGCGAACAAATCACACACGGAAATCAAGAAAGGCGTTCTTATTGGATGCTAAACACCGTGCGCATTCTTATGTTTTGTACACCTAATTGTTTTAATCTCTGAGGTTTGGGCTGCCATGTTTGACTGCATTAGTTTTAGCCGTACTCATTCTTTCACCATCACAGCCCGACATCTTCTCTGGCGTCGTTCTAGTAGCTCCACTCTCCAGATTAATTACAGCTGATCCTGCATTTAAACACATGTTTTATTCTGTTACTGGAACTGTCTACATTTATTTACGTACATTAATGAGGCATGGTTGTGTTATGACTGTCAGGCGTGACTTGGTCATGTGTTTGTCTTTATCTTGAAAAAAAAAAGATTTATACTTGATGGAGCCTCAGAATTTAACGCATCTTTTCATTATTCCCTGCAGACTTGGCTGTGATTTGCTTAAAGACTTGTTAATGCATCCCCTTTAATTCATAGTTTTTCCAATGGGAACACCCACCTGGAGGGCAAAACAAAAATACCCTAATGACAGCTCAGCTTTTACAAAATGTTAGATAGTTGTTGATGAATTTGATGCACAAACCAAAGAGAAGACGAGTCTGGGCCGTGTTGCTGTCCGACGGACGCCACGGTGAGACGACTGGGGCTCCCGGTCCAGACCGCGGCCCACCAAGTTGGTCCGTGTGCGTGTCGGCTTGGGAGCGTAACCAAGTTACTGTATAGATAGTTATTTAGTTAGCTAGCTGAAGGAGAACAAGGGCAACATTAGGCCGATGATCAGGGCACGAGCATCGACAACGTCGGGCCAGCAAAGGCTCTCTTGAAACTGTAGGAGTTATTCTTCTTCTCTCAAATGAATCGCCTTTTTGACGACCTTAACACGCTCAAAAAGTTGATAAACTTGGCACACTTATCAGACGCGGTTAAAATTTGATATTTTAAGGGTCTCGGGCTCGGCTTTTGCCAATTGGCTCGCTAGCGCCCCCTAGAAAATTGAGCCCCGTGCTCCGGTTTCACCTACATGTATGAAATTTGGCAGACAGATGTAACATGTGGAGACGCACAAAAAAGCCTCTTGGAGGTTCGCCCAAAACTCAACAGGAAGTCAGACATCTTTAATTAATGTACGATTTTCGCCCATTTTTATCGTTTTATAGGCCGTGTACTTTAACGAACTCCTCCTACAGATTTGATCAGATCGACTTGAAATTTGGCCAGGACCATCTTAAGACCTTGAGGATGAAAAGTTATCAAAATGGTGAGTTTTCACTGAACGACCTGACGGTGGCGTGGTGGCCATTTTGAGCCATTCGCCATGAAACAGGAAGTTGTTGTAACTCAACAGTACATAGTCCGTTCTGCCCCATATTTCTCAGGCGTGATAAGGATCCAGTCCTGATGACATGTACATGCAAAAATATACTCGGAACCCCGCCCCAAGACCTTAGCCACGCCCCCTTTCATAACTCATGAACCGTTTGTCGTAGAGTCTTTTAGGAGGTGTCATATCACTCAGCAGAGGGTTCCAGTGTCATCGTGCCTGGCCGTGTCAGTCGGCATCCTGCCAATACCGCTGACGCGCGGAAAGGTGCGAGCACCCGTTCATGTGTCTTGTGTGTCATATGTTTGATTTGGTGATAAGTTTTACTTTGTGACGGGAGTTTTGGTGTGCTAACGTTGCGTACGTAAACAAACGCTATAATGTGGGCTTCAGAATCTCAGTTTCAATATCAGTTTATGAAATAGACTTATTCTATCAATATGAAGACACAACAAGGTCGATATTATTCCTTATTATTATAAAGGAAACATAGGTGCTTTCTAGAGGGTTCAGTGAACCAACTCAAACGGTGGTTTACGTTTTTATTTTAAGCCTTCATGTTCTTCCTAAACCTAACTAAGTGGTTTTGTGACGTAACCATAGCGACGTTGAATAAGAGCTCTGTAGATGAAGAAGAGGAAGATGGAGGTCAGCGGATCTCAGCTGGACTCCGGTCTGGATGTGAACACTCTGACCTGGTTTCGGCTGTTTTCAGGATTCAGACATAATTCGGGTGAACATGTGAAGGGGGGGGGGGGTTGTGGTCACAGCAGTCAGCATGACGGGATGAAGAACGCTCTCTTTGTGGAGGAGGTGGAGGTGCTGGTCCAGGATCAGTCTGTGTTTATAGACCTCTCATTAGAGGATGGCGTGACACGAGGACCTCCTCCAGCGTGGTGGACACCAACCCGATTCAGAAGCTGTCCGAACGCCGCATGTAAACAGGAACAGGAACAATAGCACGCCGCAACCGCCTCATTTAACAATTAACCGCTGCAGCAGTAAACAACATCATATCGTCTGTGTGAGCGTTACGTTCAACTGATTCTGGATCAGATCTGGAGGTTCAGAACAATACTCAGAGTTAGACTTCGTACTTTTATATAGATTAGATTAGAGTCAACTTTATTGTCATTGCACATAGTACAAGAATATAGATGAGACAATGGATAACACCATTATAGCAGCGATGCCACGCACAGAGACGCCACTGAATTCATTCAGCAACTCCTCGACTACAACTGAGCCAAAGCAGATAGAAATAACACAAAGCACATAGATTCTACAAAGGTTTTAGTCCGGATAGGACCAGGAGGACTCTCCGTCTGGACCACTGGGATACCCAAAGGGTGCCAAATGGGGTTTTCTACCTCTTGAAAGGGAATCTGGCTCTAGTCCACCTGATATCCACTACAGGAGGCTACGTGACCACAATGGAGTCTTTAACCATGACATTTACCATTGTGCATCATCACGTTCTACCATTGTGCATCATCACATTCTACCATTGTGCATCATCACGTTCTAGCATTGTGCATCATCACGTTCTAGCATTGTGCATCATCACGTTCTACCATTGTGCATCATCACGTTCTACCATTGTGCATCATCACGTTCTACCATTGTGCATCATCACATTCTACCATTGTGCATCATCACGTTCTACCATTGTGCATCATCACGTTCTAGCATTGTGCATCATCACGTTCTAGCATTGTGCAT